>JAQJVL010001971.1:0-132033 GCA_035578905.1 Stictocephala bisonia | reverse complement strand
TTGGGAAAAAATAAAGTTTACAATGCCGTACTACCCTCACGGGAGTCTGCATGTTCTGTGGCAGTAGCCATTTAACAACTGTCGTTGACTGTGTCTACTTAAAGCGAGAATTGTTTTACGACATTGCTATGCTGTTAATGTTTACCAACCTCACCTAATAATTTATAGTTTGATGGTTAGTTATTTATTCATTGAGAGGACATTAAAGTTAGAGAAAACATTTTATAGGCAGAATTTAATAGTAAAATTATACTGAAGGATGAAAGCAAACTTTAATCAACTGATGACTTCTTCCAACTCTAAAAATAATATGTAGAATTTGTCTGAGTGACTTAGAGAAATGAACATTCTTATATCAGTTAGTCAAAATTTATGTGTTATGGTTATTAATTAGAACCGTCCTTGAAGCAACGTATCTAAACTTAGCCATAAGTTGACAAAGTAGATTTAATATATTTTATCAACACAATATGCGATAGTTCAAAGACTATTACTCAAGAGTCACAAATTAACTAAGAAAAATTTTAAGGTATTAACATTATAGATGAATTTTGATTATGTTCATGGTTCTTGTAATGATACGGTCTGTTGTAATTTACATTAACTCTTAATCTAAGAAATTCTTTACTTTTCATAACATAAATCACTATATATATATGTATTTATATATTTGAAGGATGTTTCGCTTATAATGGTGAACACTAGTCTATTTTTCGTCTGCCACTCATCTAACTACAAAACTTTTGGATTTTGTATCTCATCTAACTAAAAAAATTGGACGAAAAGAGTTGAACTTCTCAAAATACCACTTCTTACACGGTGGTAATAAGTATCCTGATATCACGACCTGTTCAGGTTTGAACTAATAATATTCGGAGATGTTGTTTGTAACATGTTTGTGTAACATCAATGTTTTAGTTGTTCGGAGATGTCGTTTGTAACATGTTTGTGTAACATCAGTGTTTCAGTTGTTCGGAGATGATTTTTGTAGCATGGTTGTGTGACGTCTATGTTTTAACCTTAGAAATTTGTAAAACGCTGTTTAATAATTAATTCGAATTCAAACAGATAAAAGCTGTTTGCATGATTTTTTACGATTCCTTGAGATAAGAACTTGTTAATGAACTATACAAGTTTCAAAATGCAAATCCTCGAGTTTGAACCCCAGGTACAGATCTAACACTGACTCAATTTCTAAAAACATATAAACTAATATTCAGCTATTTTAAATTTGCGTCTCTCCATGTAAGTTACAACTTTTTATTTTAATAATAAATATTTTTTAATCTGGTTCGCAGAAAAAAGAACCCTTATTTTTAGAAATGTTGAAACAAGGCACCACTTTAAAATGTTGACCTATAAAAGCTATTACGCTAAGAAGATTGATATTTAAAATACGTTTAAGAGGATAGTTTTTATAGTATGAATCATTCCTGACTTTTTACTTAAACAATAAAATGTTCGTGTAATTATTGTAAGCCCTTGCAGTCTCTGGATTGGCTAATCGCACTACCAATGTTATAAATAGTACATTGAAAAATAAGATACGATTTTACAGTTCGAGTTACTATGATAACATTATGTGCTTTTATATCGCTTGCTTAATCAATATGCATCAATGTGCGCTGAGGCGTGATCGATGTCCGTTGCCGGCTGGGTTAAAACTTTCTCAATCATTGAATTACATGGAATGTCAAACAAACAAATAAATTAAATTGCATAGTTAGATGCAGAATAAAGAAACCTAAAAATTATATTATTTAATTAGCTTGAAACTAAATTAATATAAATTTTTACCAGGGGTTAAATGACAATAAATTGCATTTTGTACCTGGCCCAAACACACCGGAACCGGTCCCCTCCTCAGTCTTAGAACCATCTGTAAACCACATAATGTGGCTGCTGGACATTGTGCGGATGCTTTCTCCACTCCAGTCCCTTTTTGTGCTCAGTTCCCTTTGAAACGATCGTTCAAAATCAAACTTCCTGACTATAGAGTCCCTCGGAAAATCCCAGAAATCCCGAGGAGTTCCGAAGTTCATATTTTGCCTGGTAATGATCCTGTTTATTCTCACCTCAGACACCCTCGCCACCTCCTCAACGTGAAGATGCAAGGGCGCGAGGTGGAGAATCATTTCCATAGCTGCTGTGGGACAAGACCTCATCCCTCCCGTAATGCAAATGCATGCGAGCCTCTGTACACTGCCGAGTGCTTTTTTAACGGTGTCCAAACCCGTTCTCCCCGACCATACAATAGCACCATAAGTGATGGAGGGTCTCACTATCATCGTGTACATCCAGTGCAGTATCCTTGGTTGACAGCCCCAAGAATTTCCCGCAATCCTTCTGCACACCATCAGTGCTTGCTTTGCTTTACTCATGGTCTCCTCTATATGTCTCCTCCACAGAAGTTTTTTATCTAGTGTGATTCCTAAATATTTCACTTCTGCCTTCCACTCAATCTCTACTCCATCAAATCTGATCGCTCTCAGACGTGGTAGATTCCTTTTCCTGGTGAATGGTACCAGATTAGTCTTGGCAGGATTAACCCTAAGCCCTACTCCCTGGCACCATCTCTGCACAGCCTCTAGACCTCTCTGGATCAAATCACAGAGAATTTCTTCAAATTTTCCTCGGGCCATTATGACGATGTCGTCTGCATAGCCGAAGCATATGAGACCATTCCCAGTGATTATCCTGAGAAGCTCGTCTATGACCAGGCTCCACAACAAGGGAGACAGTACTCCGCCCTGTGGACATCCTCTTGTTGTATTCACCTCATAACATAAATCACTATATATATATGTATTTATATATTTGAAGGATGTTTCGCTTATAATGGTGAACACTAGTCTATTTTTCGTCTGCCACTCATCTAACTACAAAACTTTTGGATTTTGTATCTCATCTAACTAAAAAAATTGGACGAAAAGAGTTGAACTTCTCAAAATACCACTTCTTACACGGTGGTAATAAGTATCCTGATATCACGACCTGTTCAGGTTTGAATTAATAATATTAATTTAACATAATAATTTTAGTGTTCTCTTAATACATGGTTTATAACTTTATCTTGATACGTATAGACATAATAGTTACCATTGAATTACAAATTTTAATAAACATTTTACGTATTTTGTTATGGTTTATTGTTACTTCATAGTAAAGGATTTGGTAATATATGTGTGTTTCAGTTGTTCGTAGATAATCTTTGTAGCATGTTCGTGAGACGTCTATGTTTCAGTTGTTCGGAGATGTCGTTTGTAACATGTTTGTGTAACATCAGTGTTTCAGTTGTTCGGATATGTCGTTTGTAACATTTTTGTGTAGCATCAGTGTTCCAGTTATTCGGATATGTCGTTTGTAACATGCTTGTGTAACATCAGTGTTTCAGTTGTTCGGAGATGTCGTTTGTAACATGTTTGTGTAACATCAGTGTTTCAGTTGTTCGGAGATTTCGTTTGTAACATGTTTGTGTAACATCCATGTTCCAGTTGTTCGGATATATCGTTTGTAACATGTTTGTGTAACATCAGTGTTTCAGTTGTTCGGAGATGTTGTTTGTAACATGTTTGTGTAACATCAGTGTTTCAGTTGTTCGGAGATGTTGTTTGTAACATGTTTGTGTAACATCAATGTTTTAGTTGTTCGGAGATGTCGTTTGTAACATGTTTGTGTAACATCAGTGTTTCAGTTGTTCGGAGATGATTTTTGTAGCATGGTTGTGTGACGTCTATGTTTTAACCTTAGAAATTTGTAAAACGCTGTTTAATAATTAATTCGAATTCAAACAGATAAAAGCTGTTTGCATGATTTTTTACGATTCCTTGAGATAAGAACTTGTTAATGAACTATACAAGTTTCAAAATGCAAATCCTCGAGTTTGAACCCCAGGTACAGATCTAACACTGACTCAATTTCTAAAAACATATAAACTAATATTCAGCTATTTTAAATTTGCGTCTCTCCATGTAAGTTACAACTTTTTATTTTAATAATAAATATTTTTTAATCTGGTTCGCAGAAAAAAGAACCCTTATTTTTAGAAATGTTGAAACAAGGCACCACTTTAAAATGTTGACCTATAAAAGCTATTACGCTAAGAAGATTGATATTTAAAATACGTTTAAGAGGATAGTTTTTATAGTATGAATCATTCCTGACTTTTTACTTAAACAATAAAATGTTCGTGTAATTATTGTAAGCCCTTGCAGTCTCTGGATTGGCTAATCGCACTACCAATGTTATAAATAGTACATTGAAAAATAAGATACGATTTTACAGTTCGAGTTACTATGATAACATTATGTGCTTTTATATCGCTTGCTTAATCAATATGCATCAATGTGCGCTGAGGCGTGATCGATGTCCGTTGCCGGCTGGGTTAAAACTTTCTCAATCATTGAATTACATGGAATGTCAAACAAACAAATAAATTAAATTGCATAGTTAGATGCAGAATAAAGAAACCTAAAAATTATATTATTTAATTAGCTTGAAACTAAATTAATATAAATTTTTACCAGGGGTTAAATGACAATAAATTGCATTTTAAGACCAAAAGTTTTTGTCCAAAAAAGTATTTTTCTCAATCATAACCGTATTTCTTTTGAGGACAAAAATTATATGTTTTTTCAAATCCAATTAAAAGTTTTAATATTGAATTATGGTTTATTTTATTTACTGTATAGCCAAATGATTTCTGATTTCTTTTGACTATAAAGGAAACCAGCATATTGATTAGTATACATCCTTTGAACACACTGTACCGTTATACATGTTTAAAGAGTAACTATATGCTATACTGGAGGTGTTGTGGAAGATACATCAACAAATGTACGTTAGTAAACGGTACAGAGTAACACATATTGTGCTCATAGTACCGTTATAAAATGTTTACACAGTAACTATATGCTATACTGGAGTGGTTATGGACGATACATCAACTAATGTACGTTAGTAAACATTCATTGTACTCAATGTACCGTTATACATATTTACATAGTAACTATATGCTATACTGGAGGTGTTATGGAAGATACATCAACAAATGTACGTTAGTAAACATTCATTGTACTCAATGTACCGTTATAGATGTTTACATAGTAACTATATGCTATACTGGAGGTGTTATGGAAGATACATCAACAAATGTACGTTAGTAAACATTCATTGTACTCACTGTACTGTTATCCATGTTTACATAGTAACTATATGCTATACTGGAGGTGTTATGGAAGATACATCAACAAATGTACGTTAGTAAACATTCATTGTACTCAATGTACCGTTATAGATGTTTACATAGTAACTATATGCTATACTGGAGTGGTTATGGACGATACATCAACTAATGTACGTTAGTAAACATTCATTGTACTCACTGTACTGTTATACATGTTTACATAGTAACTATATGCTATACTGGAGGTGTTATGGAAGATACATCAACAAATGTACGTTAGTAAACATTAATTGTGCTCATTGTACCGTTATACAATGTTTACATAGTAACTATATGCTATACTGGAGTGGTTATGGACGATACATCAACTAATGTACGTTAGTAAACATTCATTGTACTCACTGTACTGTTATACATGTTTACATAGTAACTATATGCTATACTGGAGGTGTTATGGAAGATACATCAACAAATGTACGTTAGTAAACATTCATTGTACTCAATGTACCGTTATAGATGTTTACATAGTAACTATATGCTATACTGGAGGTGTTATGGAAGATACATCAACTAATGTACGTTAGTAAACATTCATTGTACTCAATGTACCGTTATAGATGTTTACATAGTAACTATATGCTATACTGGAGTGGTTATGGACGATACATCAACAAATGTACGTTAGTAAACATTAATTGTGCTCATTGTACCGTTATACAATGTTTACATAGTAACTATATGCTATACTGGAGGGGTTATAGAAGATACATCAACAAATATGTACGTTGTATTGTATTGTATTGTATTGTGATTTGGGGTGAAATTTAAGCAACTGGACCTATCAAGATCTATTTTGCCCCCCATGCTCTGCCCGAGACTGCTCGGTCACAATTCATCAATTCCCAGATCCTCTAGGAATCGGAGGATCTGGATGATCTCTAGATGTGGTATTTCTTCCAGTCTAATCTGGTACCGACCCAGATGCCTGGCTCTCTTTGTCGCTATAGCATCACACTCTTCCAGTAAATGAAGAGGGTCTTCCTCTCCCATTCCACAGAATCTACATGATGCATCTTCTACCAGACCCAGATTCCTAGCATGCCTCCTCAGTAGGCAATGCCCAGTAAGGAAGCCTGTTACCCTCTTCAGTCTGGTTTTGCTTAGGCCTATGCATACTTTGAATCTGTTGAAGTTCCTGCCTCCCAACAGCTTCTTAGCTTGTCTCAGCCCTGCTGTGGCCCTCCAGAGTCTGTCTCTTTTGGCCACCATTGTCCTTTTAATTTCTTCCTTGAAGAAGGCATCTCCAAGGCCACAAAAAGGCTCTGTTCCCACAAGCGGGGTCGATGCCCCCTTCCTTGCAAGCTCATCTGCCTTCTCATTCCCTTCAACACCAATGTGTCCCGGCACCCATTGAAGTGTCACCTTGTTGCTTCTCCCTAGCAAGTTAAGTCTCTGCCGGCACTCCCAAACCATCCCCGACCTGATAATAGGAGAACTCAGTGCTTGGATGGCTGCCTGACTGTCCGACATTATAGCAATCATCTTGCCCCTATATTCCCTTTCCAGATTGATTCTAATGCATGTATCAATGGCGTGAATTTCCGCCTGAAATACACTAGGGAACTCCCCCATCGCCTCCGAGAGTTTGGTACCTGGCCCAAACACACCGGAACCGGTCCCCTCCTCAGTCTTAGAACCATCTGTAAACCACATAATGTGGCTGCTGGACATTGTGCGGATGCTTTCTCCACTCCAGTCCCTTTTTGTGCTCAGTTCCCTTTGAAACGATCGTTCAAAATCAAACTTCCTGACTATAGAGTCCCTCGGAAAATCCCAGAAATCCCGAGGAGTTCCGAAGTTCATATTTTGCCTGGTAATGATCCTGTTTATTCTCACCTCAGACACCCTCGCCACCTCCTCAACGTGAAGATGCAAGGGCGCGAGGTGGAGAATCATTTCCATAGCTGCTGTGGGACAAGACCTCATCCCTCCCGTAATGCAAATGCATGCGAGCCTCTGTACACTGCCGAGTGCTTTTTTAACGGTGTCCAAACCCGTTCTCCCCGACCATACAATAGCACCATAAGTGATGGAGGGTCTCACTATCATCGTGTACATCCAGTGCAGTATCCTTGGTTGACAGCCCCAAGAATTTCCCGCAATCCTTCTGCACACCATCAGTGCTTGCTTTGCTTTACTCATGGTCTCCTCTATATGTCTCCTCCACAGAAGTTTTTTATCTAGTGTGATTCCTAAATATTTCACTTCTGCCTTCCACTCAATCTCTACTCCATCAAATCTGATCGCTCTCAGACGTGGTAGATTCCTTTTCCTGGTGAATGGTACCAGATTAGTCTTGGCAGGATTAACCCTAAGCCCTACTCCCTGGCACCATCTCTGCACAGCCTCTAGACCTCTCTGGATCAAATCACAGAGAATTTCTTCAAATTTTCCTCGGGCCATTATGACGATGTCGTCTGCATAGCCGAAGCATATGAGACCATTCCCAGTGATTATCCTGAGAAGCTCGTCTATGACCAGGCTCCACAACAAGGGAGACAGTACTCCGCCCTGTGGACATCCTCTTGTTGTATTCACCTGAATTATGCTCTTCCCGACCACAGTCTCAGCCCTTCTTGAGGCCAGGAGGTTCATCAACCATCTAGAAGTTGCCCTTCCAACTCCCCTATGCTCCAGGGCTCTCCTTATTGCTTCATGTGAGGTGTTATCAAAAGCCCCTTCAATATCTATGAAGGCACATGCTGCAATTTCTCTCTCTCCTAAAGATTTCTGAATTAGATCTGTCAGCTCAACCAGAGCGGTCTCCGTGGACCTGCCCGCTCTGTACGCATGCTGACGGGGATGCAAAGGCACCCTCTCCAGAACCTTCATCCTTAAGTGATTGTCCACCATCTTCTCCACCGTTTTCAAAGTAAACGAGAGGAGACTAATCGGCCTAAAAGATTTAGGCAAAGTCGCATCCCTTCTCCCACTTTTTGGGATGAATGAGACTCTTGCTCTCTGCCATGTTCTTGGTATCCAGCCCAAGGCAATGCTGCATCTATCAATCTCTAACAGGTGAGGCATCAATCTCTCCTTGCCTTTCTGGAGCAAAGCTGGGAAAACCCCGTCAACTCCCGGGGCCCTATACGGTTGGAACGAGTCAATTGCCCAGCTCAGCCGTTGAGGAGTAACTATCTCCCTTGCCTCCTCCCAATCTTCCCTATTAGCACTTGCGCAGATCGGAGTACAATCCTCCAATTCAACTTGCCTGCTCCCTGGGAAGTGTGTTTCCAGAAGTAGAAGAGCCCTCTGCTCCTCACCTTCTGTGTAACTACCATCTTGCTTCCTAAGAGCCATAGGCCCCTGGAATTTGCTTCTAGCCATAGCTTTATGGAGCCGTGACGCAGCAGGGATCGTCTCTATGTTTTCACAGAATTCCCTGAAGCTCCGTCTTTTTGCTCTCCTGATCTCTTGACTGTAGGTACTTCGTGCATCGGAGTATCTCTGCCAGTCCGCCTGGCTGTGCTTGGCCTTGCTGTAAAGCCTACGCACCAATGCCCGCAAACCTGACAGATGAGAACTCCACCACACAACCTCCCTGTTGCTTCTTTGCTCTTTGACAGGGCAGCTGGATTCATAAGCCTCCATAATTGCCTCCGTCAAATCTTCAACTTTGTTTTCTAACCCATAATGACTTGAGAGACCCCTAGTCATTCTGGCAAGGTTACTTTCCAGATTGGTCTCATAAATCTCCCAATCTGTGTCTCTAGGATTCCTCCTGAAGGAGGGTGTAATGTTAACCCCTTTCACTTCAAAGGTAATGATCTGGTGATCTGACAGGGAAGGTTCGTTGGATACTCTCCAATTAACTATCCTATCAGCCATACTTTGGCTCCCAATCGTGAGATCCAAAACCTCTTGCCTAACCCTTGTAACAAACGTGGGTACATTCCCCAGGTTAAAAATACTCAGGTTAGATTCTAAAATAAATTCTAGCAGTTGCTCACCTCTCACATTGTCTCCAGTGCTTCCCCAGACGACGTTGTGGGCGTTGGCGTCGCATCCCAGGAGTAAGGGAGTACCACGCCTCCTGCAGTACTCCACCAGCCGTCTCACCTCGGAAGGAGGAATTTCTCCCTCACCGGGAAAGTAGCCCGATGCTACCACCACTTCTCGGTCTGCCCCACCAGTGTTAAGATATGTCCTGATGGGGACCAGATCCCGTGACAAAAATGTTTACATAGTAACTATATGCTATACTGGAGGTGTTATGGAAGATATATCAACAAATGTACGTTAGTAAACATTCATTGTACTCACCGTACCGTTATACATGTTTACATAGTAACTATATGCTATACTGGAGGTGTTATGGAAGATATATCAACTAATGTACGTTAGTAAACATTCATTGTACTCACCATACCGTTATACATGTTTACACAGTAACTATATGCTATACTGGAGGTGTTATGGAAGATATATCAACAAATGTACGTTAGTAAATATTCAATGTACTCACCGTACCGTTATACATGTTTACATAGTAACTATATGCTATACTGGAGGGGTTATGGAAGATACATCAACAAATGTACGTTAGTAAACATTCATTGTACTCACCGTACCGTTATACATGTTTACATAGTAACTATATGCTATACTGGAGGGGTTATAGAAGATACATCAACTAATGTACGTTAGTAAACATTCATTGTACTCACCGTACCGTTATACATGTTTACAAAGTAACTATATGCTATACTGGAGGTGTTATGGAAGATATATCAACAAATGTACGTTAGTAAACATTCATTGTACTCACAATACCGTTATACATGTTTACACAGTAACTATATGCTATACTGGAGGTGTTATGGAAGATACATCAACAAATGTACGTTGGTAAAAATTCATTGTACTCACTGTACTGTTATACATGTTTACATAATAACTATATGCTATACTGGAGGGGTTATGGAAGATACATCAACAAATGTACGTTAGTAAACATTCATTGTACTCACCGTACCGTTATACATGTTTACGTAGTAACTATATGCTATACTGGAGGGGTTATGGAAGATACATCAACAAATGTACGTTAGTAAACATTCATTGTACTCACCGTACCGTTATACATGTTTACATAGTAACTATATGCTATACTGGAGGTGTTATAGAAGATACATCAACAAATGTACGTTAGTAAACATTCATTGTACTCACCGTACCGTTATACATGTTTACATAGTAACTATATGCTATACTGGAAGTGTTATGGAAGATATATCAACAAAATTACGTTAGTAAACATTCATTGTACTCACCGTACCGTTATACATGTTTACATAGTAACTATATGCTATACTGGAGGTGTTATGGAAGATATATCAACAAATGTACGTTAGTAAACATTCATTGTACTCACCATACCGTTATACATGTTTACACAGTAACTATATGCTATACTGGAGGTGTTATGGAAGATATATCAACAAATGTACGTAAGTAAACATTCATAGTACTCACCGTACCGTTATACATGTTTACATAGTAACTATATGCTATACTGGAGGTGTTAAGGAAGATACATCAACAAATGTACGTTAGTAAACATTCATTGTACTCACTGTACCGTTATACATGTTTACATAGTAACTATATGCTAAACTAGAGGTGTTATAGAAGATACATCAACAAATGTACGTTAGTAAACATTAATTGTACTCACTGTACCGTTATACATTTTTACATATTAACTATATACTATACTGGAGGGGTTATGGAAGATATATCAACACATATTGTACTCACTGTACCGTTATACATGTTTACATAGTAACTATATGCTATACTGGAGGTATTATGGAAGGATTACATAAAAAAATGTACGTAACGTAAAAATTTATTGTGCTCACTGTACCGTTATACAGTTTACTCTGTAGTAAACTTTATGCTTTACTGGAGGGGTTATGAAAGATACATCAACAAGTGTACGTTAGTATACATTCATTTACTCTCTGTACGTTATACATTTTTACATGAGTAACTATGATACTATATGGAGGGGTTAGAGTTTTATCATCACTTATTTGTTTTTTACTCACTGTACCGTTATACATGTTTACATAGTAACTATATGCTATACTGGAGGTATTATGGAAGATACATAAAAAAATGTACGTAAGTAAAAATTTATTGTGCTCACTGTACCGTTATACATGTTTACACAGTAACTATATGCTATACTGGAGGGGTTATGATTGATTCTAATCAACAAGTGTACGTTAGTATACATTCATTGTACTCACTGTACCGTTATACAATGTTTACATAGTAACTATATGCTATACTGGAGGTGTTATGGAAGATATATCAACAAATGTACGTTAGTAAATATTCATTGTACTCAATGTACCGTTATACATATTTACATAGTAACTATATGCTATACTGGAGGGGTTATGGAAGATACATCAACAAATGTACGTTAGTAAACATTCATTGTACTCAATGTACCGTTATAGATGTTTACATAGTAACTATATGCTATACTGGAGGTGTTATGGAAGATACATCAACAAATGTACGTTAGTAAACATTCATTGTACTCAATGTACCGTTATAGATGTTTACATAGTAACTATATGCTATACTGGAGGTGTTATGGAAGATACATCAACAAATGTACGTTAGTAAACATTCATTGTACTCAATGTACCGTTATAGATGTTTACATAGTAACTATATGCTATACTGGAGGTGTTATGGAAGATACATCAACAAATGTACGTTAGTAAACATTCATTGTACTCAATGTACCGTTATAGATGTTTACATAGTAACTATATGCTATACTGGAGGTGTTATGGAAGATACATCAACAAATGTACGTTAGTAAACATTCATTGTACTCAATGTACCGTTATAGATGTTTACATAGTAACTATATGCTATACTGGAGGTGTTATGGAAGATACATCAACAAATGTACGTTAGTAAACATTCATTGTACTCAATGTACCGTTATACATATTTACATAGTAACTATATGCTATACTGGAGGTGTTATGGAAGATACATCAACAAATGTACGTTAGTAAACATTCATTGTACTCAATGTACCGTTATAGATGTTTACATAGTAACTATATGCTATACTGGAGGTGTTATGGAAGATACATCAACAAATGTACGTTAGTAAACATTCATTGTACTCACCGTACCGTTATACATGTTTACATAGTAACTATATGCTATACTGGAGGGGTTATGGAAGATACATCAACAAATATACGTTAGTAAACATTCATTGATCTCATGGTACCGTTATACATGTTTACATAGTAACTATATGCTATACTGGAGGTGTTGTGGAAGATACATCAACAAATGTACGTTAGTAAACGGTACAGAGTAACACATATTGTGCTCATAGTACCGTTATAAAATGTTTACACAGTGACTATATGCTATACTGGAGTGGTTATGGACGATACATCAACTAATGTACGTTAGTAAACATTCATTGTACTCAATGTACCGTTATACATGTTTACATAGTAACTATATGCTATACTGGAGGTGTTATGGAAGATACATCAACAAATGTACGTTAGTAAACATTCATTGTACTCACCATACCGTTATACATGTTTACATAGTAACTATATGCTATACTGGAGGTGTTATGGAAGATACATCAACAAATGTACGTTAGTGAACATTCATTGTACTCACTGTACCGTTATACATGTTTACATAGTAACTATATGCTATACTGGAGGGGTTATGGAAGATACATCAACAAATATACGTTAGTAAACATTCATTGATCTCATGGTACCGTTATACATGTTTACATAGTAACTATATGCTATACTGGAGGTGTTGTGGAAGATACATCAACAAATGTACGTTAGTAAACGGTACAGAGTAACACATATTGTGCTCATAGTACCGTTATAAAATGTTTACACAGTGACTATATGCTATACTGGAGTGGTTATGGACGATACATCAACTAATGTACGTTAGTAAACATTCATTGTACTCAATGTACCGTTATACATGTTTACATAGTAACTATATGCTATACTGGAGGTGATGGAAGATACATCAACAAATGTACGTTAGTAAACATTCATTGTACTCAATGTACCGTTATACATGTTTACATAGTAACTATATGCTATACTAGAGGGGTTATGGAAGATACATCAACAAATATACGTTAGTAAACATTCATTGTTCCCATGGTACCGTTATACATGTTTACATAGTAACTATATGCTATACTGGAGGTGTTATGGAAGATACATCAACAAATGTACGTTAGTAAAAATTCTTTGTACTCACTGTACTGTTATACATGTTTACATAATAACTATATGCTATACTGGAGGTGTTATGGAAGATATATCAACAAATGTACCTTAATAAACATTCATTGTACTCACCATACCGTTATACATGTTTACATAGTAACTATATGTTATACTGGAGGTGTTATGGACGATATTTCAACAAATGTACGTTAGTAAACATTCAGTGTACTCACTGTACCGTTATACATGTTTAATAAGTAACTATATGCTATACTATAGGGGTTATGGAAGATATATGACAGATGTACGTTAGTGAACATTCATTGTACTCACCGTACCGTTTTACATGTTTACACAGTAACTATATGCTATACTAGAGGGGTTATAGAAGATACATCAACTAACGTACGTTAGTAAACATTCATTGTTATCACTGTACCATTATACATGTTTACATAGTAACTATATGCTATATTGTAGGTGTTATGGAAGATACATCAACAAATGTACGTTAGTAAACATTCATTGTACTCACTGTACTGTTATACATGTTTACATAGTAACTATATGCTATACTGAAGGGATTATGGAAGATACATCAACAAATGTACGTTAGTAAACATTCATTGTACTCACCGTACCGTTATACATGTTTACATAGTAACTATATGCTATACTGGAGGGGTTATGGAAGATACATCAACAAATGTACGTTAGTAAACATTCATTGTACTCACTGTACCGTTATACATGTTTACATAGTAACTATATGCTATACTAGAGGGGTTATGGAAGATAAATCAACAAATGTAAATTAGTAAACATTCATTGTACTGTTATACATGTTTACATAGTAACTATATGCTATACTAGAGGGGTTATGGAAGATAAATCAACAAATGTAAATTAGTAAACATTCATTGTACTCATTGTACTGTTATACTATGTTTACATAGTAACTATATGCTATACTAGAGGGGTTATGGAAGATATATCAACAAATGTAAATTAGTAAACATTCATTGTTATCACCGTACCATTATACATGTTTACATAGTAACTATATGCTATACTGTAGGTGTTATGGAAGATACATCAACAAATGTACGTTAGTAAACATTCATTGTACTCACTGTACCGTTATACATGTTTACATAGTAACTATATGCTATACTGGAGGGGTTATGGAAGATACATCAACAAATGTACGTTAGTAAACATTCATTGTACTCACTGTACCGTTATACATGTTTACATAGTAACTATATGCTATACTGGAGGGGTTATGGAAGATACATCAACAAATGTACGTTAGTAAACATTCATTGTACTCACTGTACCATTATACATGTTTACATAGTAACTATATGCTATACTAGAGGGGTTATGGAAGATATATCAACAAATGTACGTTAGTAAACATTCATTGTACTCACCGTACCGTTATACATGTTTACATAGTAACTATATGCTATACTAGAGGGGTTATGGAAGATACATCAACAAATGTACGTTAGTAAACATTCATTGTACTCACCTGTACCGTTATACATTTTTACATAGTAACTAAATGCTATACTAGAGGGGTTATGGAAGATATATCAACAAATGTACGTTAGTAAACATTCATTGTACTCACCGTACCTTTATACATGTTTACATAGTAACTATATGCTATACTAGAGGGGTTATGGAGGATACATCAACAAATGTACGTTAGTAAACATTCATTGTACTCACCGTACCTTTACACATGTTTACATAGTAACTATATGCTATACTAGAGGGGTTATGGAAGATACATCAACAAATGTACGTTAGTAAACATTCATTGTACTCACCGTACCGTTATACATGTTTACATAGTAACTATATGCTATACTAGAGGGGTTATGGAAGATACATCAACAAATGTACGTTAGTAAACATTCATTGTACTCACCGTACCGTTATACATGTTTACATAGTAACTATATGCTATACTGGAGGGGTTATGGAAGATACATCAACAAATGTACGTTAGTAAACATTCATTGTACTCACCGTACCGTTATACATGTTTACATAGTAACTATATGCTATACTGGAGGGGTTATAGAAGATACATCAACTAATGTACGTTAGTAAACATTCATTGTACTCACTGTATCGTTATACATGTTTACATAGTAACTATATGCTATACTGGAGGGGTTATAAAAGATACATCAACTAATGTACGTTAGTAAACATTCATTGTACTCACCGTACCGTTATACATATTTACAAAGTAACTATATGCTATACTGGAGGTGTTATGGAAGATACATCAACAAATGTACGTTAGTAAACATTCATTGTACTCACCGTACCGTTATACATGTTTACATAGTAACTATATGCTATACTAGAGGGGTTCTGGAAGATAAATCAACAAATGTACGTTAGTAAATATTCATTGTACTCACCGTACCGTTATACATGTTTACATAGTAACTATATGCTATACTAGAGGGGTTATGGAAGATAAATCAACAAATGTACGTTAGTAAACATTCATTGTACTCACCGTACCATTATACATGTTTACATAGTAACTATATGCTATACTAGAGGGGTTATGGAAGATACATCAACAAATGTACGTTAGTAAACATTCATTGTACTCACTGTACCGTTATACATGTTTACATAGTAACTATATGCTATACTGGAGGTGTTATGGAAGATATATCAACAAATGTAAGTTAGTAAACATTCATTGTACTCACCGTACCGTTATACATGTTTACATAGTAACTATATGCTATACTGGAGGGGTTATGGAAGATACATCAACAAATGTACGTTAGTAAACATTCATTGTACTCACTGTACCGTTATACATGTTTACATAGTAACTATATGCTATACTAGAGGTGTTATGGAAGATATATCAACAAATGTACGTTAGTAAACATTCATTGTACTCACTGTACCGTTATACATGTTTACATAGTAACTATATGCTATACTAGAGGGGTTATGGAAGATAAATCAACAAATGTACGTTAGTAAACATTCATTGTTATCACCGTACCATTATACATGTTTACATAGTAACTATATGCTCTACTGGAGGTGTTATGGAAGATATTTTAACTAATGTACGTTAGTAAACATTCATTGTACTCACTGTACCATTATACATGTTTACATAGTAACTATATGCTATACTAGAGTGGTTATGAAAGATATATCAACAAATGTACGTTAGTAAAATGTCATTGTACTCATTGTACCGTATACATGTTTACATAGTAACTATATGCTATACTAGAGGGGTTATGGAAGATACATCAACTAATGTACGTTAGTAAACATTCATTATACTCACTGTACCGTTATACATGTTTACATAGTAACTACTGTACATGATTTACTGGAGGGGTTATGGACGATACATCAACAAATGTACGTTAGTAAACATTCATTGTACTCACTGTACCGTTATATATGCTTACATAGTAACTATATGCTATACTAGAGGGGTTATGGAAGATACATCAACAAATGTAAATTAGTAAACATTCATTGTACTCACTGTACCGTTATACATGTTTACATAGTAACTATATGCTATACTAGAGGGGTTATGGAAGATACATCAACAAATGTACGTTAGTAAACATTTAGTGTACTCACTGTACCGTTATACATGTTTACATAGTAACTATATGCTATACTAGAGGGGTTATGGAAGATAAATCAACTAATGTACTTTAGTAAACATTCATTGTACTCACTGTACCGTTATACTATGTTTACATAGTAACTATATGCTATACTGGAGGGGTTATGGAAGATAAATCAACAAATGTAAATTAGTAAACATTCATTGTACTCATTGTACCGTTATACATGTTTACATAGTAACTATATGCTATACTAGAGGTGTTGTGGAAGATACATCAACAAATGTACGATATTAATCATTCATTGTACTCACTGTACCGTTATATATGTTTACATAGTAACTATATGCTATACTAGAGGGGTTATGGAAGATAAATCAACAAATGTAAATTAGTAAACATTCATTGTACTCACTGTACCGTTATACATGTTTACATAGTAACTATATGCTATACTGGAGGGGTTATGGAAGATATATCAACAAATGTACGTTAGTAAACATTCATTGTACTCACTGTACCGTTATACATGTTTACATAGTAACTATATGCTATACTAGAGGGGTTATGGAAGATAAATCAACAAATGTAAATTAGTAAACATTCATTGTACTCATTGTACTGTTATACTATGTTTACATAGTAACTATATGCTATACTGGAGGGGTTATGGAAGATATATCAACAAATGTAAATTAGTAAACATTCATTGTACTCACTGTACCGTTATACATGTTTACATAGTAACTATATGCTATACTAGAGGTGTTATGGAAGATGAATCAACAAATGTAAATTAGTAAACATTCATTGTACTCATTGTACTGTTATACTATGTTTACATAGTAACTATATGCTATACTAGAGGGGTTATGGAAGATAAATCAACAAATGTAAATAAGTAAACATTCATTGTACTCACTGTACCGTTATACATGTTTACATAGTAACTATATGCTATACTGGAGGTGTTATGGAAGATATATCAACAAATGTACGTTAGTAAACATTCATTGTACTCACTGTACCGTTATACATGTTTACATAGTAACTATATGCTATACTGGAGGGGTTATGGAAGATACATCAACAAATGTACGTTAGTAAACATTCATTGTACTCAATGTACCGTTATACATGTTTACATAGTAACTATATGCTATACTGGAGGGGTTATGGAAGATACATCAACAAATGTACGTTAGTATACATTCATTGTACTCACTGTACCGTTATACATGTTTACAGAGTAACTACTATATGCTAATACTGGAGGTGTTATGGAAGATATATCAACAAATGTACGTTAGTATACATTCATTGTACTCAATGTACCGTTATCCATGTTTACATAGTAACTATATGCTATACTGGAGGTGTTATGGATGATACATCAACAAATGTACGTTAGTATACATTCATTGTACTCAATGTACCGTTATACATGTTTACATAGTAACTATATGCTATACTGGAGGTGTTATGGAAGATATATCAACAAATGTACGTTAGTATACATTCATTGTACTCAATGTACCGTTATCCATGTTTACATAGTAACTATATGCTATACTGGAGGTGTTATGGATGATACATCAACAAATGTACGTTAGTATACATTCATTGTACTCACTGTACCATTATACATGTTTACATAGTAACTGTATGCTATACTGGAGGTGTTATGGATGATACATCAACAAATGTACGTTAGTATACATTCATTGTACTCAATGTACCGTTATAGATGTTTACATAGTAACTATATGCTATACTGGAGGTGTTATGGATGATACATTAACAAATGTACGTTAGTATACATTCATTGTACTCAATGTACCGTTGTCCATGTTTACATAGTAACTATATGCTATACCGGAGGTGTTATGGATGATACATCAACAAATGTACGTTAGTATACATTCATTGTACTCAATGTACCGTTATCCATGTTTACATAGTAACTATATGCTATACTGGAGGTGTTATGGATGATACATCAACAAATGTACGTTAGTATACATTCATTGTACTCAATGTACCGTTATACATGTTTACATAGTAACTATATGCTATACTGGAGGTGTTATGGATGATACATCAACAAATGTACGTTAGTATACATTCATTGTACTCAATGTACCGTTATAGATGTTTACATAGTAACTATATGCTATACTGGAGGTGTTATGGATGATACATCAACAAATGTACGTTAGTATACATTCATTGTACTCAATGTACCGTTATCCATGTTTACATAGTAACTATATGCTATACTGGAGGTGTTATGGATGATACATCAACAAATGTACGTTAGTAAACATTCATAGTACTCACTGTACCGTTATACATGTTTACATAGTAACTATATGCTATACTGGAGGTGTTATGGATGATACATCAACAAATGTACGTTAGTATACATTCATTGTACTCAATGTACCGTTATCCATGTTTACATAGTAACTATATGCTATACTGGAGGTGTTATGGAAGATACATCAACAAATGTACGTTAGTAAACATTCATTGTACTCACTGTACCGTTATACATGTTTACATAGTAACTATATGCTATACTGGAGGTGTTATGGAAGATACATCAACAAATGTACGTTAGTAAACATTCATTGTACTCACTGTACCGTTATACATGTTTACATAGTAACTATATGCTATACTGGAGGTGTTATGGACGATACATCAACTAATATACGTTAGTAAACATTCATTGTACTCACTGTACCGTTATACTATGTTTACATAGTAACTATATGCTATACTGGAGGTGTTATGGATGATACATCAACAAATGTACGTTAGTATACATTTAGTGTACTCACTGTACCGTTATACTATGTTTACATAGTAACTATATGCTATACTAGAGGGGTTCTGGAAGATAAATCAACAAATGTAAATTAGTAAAAATTCATTTTACTGTTATACTATGTTTACATAGTAACTATATGCTATACTGGAGGTGTTATGGTCGATACATCAACTAATATACGTTAGTATACATTCATTGTACTCACTGTACCGTTATATATTTTTACATAGTAACTATATGCTATACTGGAGGTGTTATGGATGATACATCAACAAATGTACGTTAGTATACATTCATTGTACTCACTGTACCGTTATACATGTTTACATAGTAACTATATGCTATACTGGAGGTGTTATGGATGATACATCAACAAATGTACGTTAGTATACATTCATTGTACTCACTGTACCGTTATACATGTTTACATAGTAACTATATGCTATACTGGAGGTGTTATGGATGATACATCAACAAATGTACGTTAGTATAAATTCATTGTACTCACTGTACCGTTATACATGTTTACATAGTAACTATATGCTATACTGGAGGGGTTATGGAAGATACATCAACAAATGTACGTTAGTAAACATTCATTGTACTCACCGTACCGTTATCCATGTTTACATAGTAACTATATGCTATACTGGAGGTGTTATGGATGATACATCAACAAATGTACGTTAGTATACATTCATTGTACTCAATGTACCGTTATAGATGTTTACATAGTAACTATATGCTATACTGGAGGTGTTATGGATGATACATCAACAAATGTACGTTAGTATACATTCATTGTACTCAATGTACCGTTATAGATGTTTACATAGTAACTATATGCTATACTGGAGGGGTTATGGAAGATACATCAACAAATGTACGTTAGTAAACATTCATTGTACTCACCGTACCGTTATACATTTTTACATAGTAACTATATGCTCTACTAGAGGGGTTATGGAAGATATAGCAACACATATTGTGCTCATGGTATCGTTATACAATGTTTACATAGTAACTATATGCTATACTAGAGGGGTTATGGACGATACATTAACAAATGTACGTTAGTAAACATTCATTGTACTTAACGTACCGTTATACATGTTTAAAAAGTAACTATATGCTATACTGTACACTGTACCGTTATACAATGTTTACAAGGTATTTATATGCTATACTAGAAGGGTTATGGAAATACATCAACAAATGTACGTTAGTAAACATTCATTGTACTCACTGTACCATTATACAATGTTTACATAGTAACTATATGCTATACTAGAGGGGTTATGGAAGATATATCAACACATATTGTGCTCATGGTATCGTTATACAATGTTTACATAGTAACTATATGCTATACTAGAGGGGTTATGGAAGATATATCAACACATATTGTGCTCATGGTATCGTTATACAATGTTTACATAGTAACTATATGCTATACTAGAGGGGTTATGGAAGATACATCAGCTAATGTACGTTAGTAAACATTAATTGTACTTAACGTACCGTTATACATGTTTACAAAGTAACTATATGCTATATTAGAGGGGTTATGGAAATACATCAACAAATGTACGTTAGTAAACATTAATGTACTTACTGTACAGTTAATCAATGTTTTTAGAGTAACTATATGCTATACTAGAGGAGTTGTGGAGCTACATCAACCAATGTACGTCAGTAAACATTCATTGTACTCACTGTACCAATATACAATGTTTACATAGTAACTATATGCTATACTAGAGGGGTTATGGAAGATATATCAACACATATTTTGCTCATAGTACCGTTATAAAATGTTTACATAGTAACTATATGCTATACTGGAGGGGTTATGGACGATACATCAACAAATTTACGTTAGTAAACATTCTTTGTACTTAACGTACCGTTATACATGTTTACAAAGTAACTATATGCTATACTAGAGGGGTTATTGAACTACATCAACAAATGTACGTTCATAAACAATCATTGTACTCACTGTACCATTATACAATCTTTACATAGTAACTATATGCTATACTAGAGGGGTTATGGAAGATATATCAACACATATTGTACTCACTGTACCGTTATACATGTTTACATAGTAACTATATGCTATACTAGAGTTGTTATAAAAGATATATCAACAAATGTACGTTAGTAAACATTCATTGTACTCACCGTACCGTTATACATGTTTACATTCTAACTATATGCTATACTGGAGGGGTTATGGAAGATACATCAACAAATTTACGTTAGTAAACATTCATTGTATTCAACGTACCGTTATACATGTTTACAAAGTAACTATATAATATATTAGAGTGGTTATGAAAGATATATCAACAAATGTACGTTAGTAAACATCCATTGTACTCACCGTACCGTTATACATGTTTACAAAGTAACTATATGCTATACTAGAGGGGTTATTGAACTACATTAACAAATGTACGTTAATAAACAATCATTGTACTCACTGTACGATTATACAATCTTTACATAGTAACTATATGCTATACTAGAGGGGTTATGGAAAATATATCAACACATATTGTACTCACTGTACCGTTATACATGTTTACATAGTAACTATATGCTATACTAGAGTGGTTATGAAAGATATATCAACAAATGTACGTTAGTAAACATTCATTGTACTCACCGTACGGTTATACATGTTTACAAAGTAACTATATGCTATACTGGAGGGGTTATGGAAGATACATCAACAAATGTACGTTAGTAAACATTCATTGTACTCACCGTACCGTTATACATTTTTACATAGTAACTATATGCTCTACTAGAGGGGTTATGGAAGATATAGCAACACATATTGTGCTCATGGTATCGTTATACAATGTTTACATAGTAACTATATGCTATACTAGAGGGGTTATGGACGATACATTAACAAATGTACGTTAGTAAACATTCATTGTACTTAACGTACCGTTATACATGTTTAAAAAGTAACTATATGCTATACTGTACACTGTACCGTTATACAATGTTTACAAGGTATTTATATGCTATACTAGAAGGGTTATGGAAATACATCAACAAATGTACGTTAGTAAACATTCATTGTACTCACTGTACCATTATACAATGTTTACATAGTAACTATATGCTATACTAGAGGGGTTATGGAAGATATATCAACACATATTGTGCTCATGGTATCGTTATACAATGTTTACATAGTAACTATATGCTATACTAGAGGGGTTATGGAAGATATATCAACACATATTGTGCTCATGGTATCGGTATACAATGTTTACATAGTAACTATATGCTATACTAAAGGGGTTATGGAAGATACATCAGCTAATGTACGTTAGTAAACATTAATTGTACTTAACGTACCGTTATACATGTTTACAAAGTAACTATATGCTATACTAGAGGGGTTATTGAACTACATCAACAAATGTACGTTAATAAACAATCATTGTACTCACTGTACCATTATACAATCTTTACATAGTAACTATATGCTATACTGGAGAGGTTATGGAAGATACATCAACAAATGTACGTTAGTATACATTCATTGTACTCAATGTACCGTTATACATGTTTACATAGTAACTATATGCTATACTGGAGGGGTTATGGAAGATACATCAACAAATGTACGTTAGTAAACATTCATTGTACTCAATGTACCGTTATACATGTTTACATAGTAACTATATGCTATACTGGAGGGGTTATGGAAGATACATCAACAAATGTACGTTAGTAAACATTCATTGTACTCACTGTACCGTTATACATGTTTACATAGTAACTCTATATGCTATACTGGAGGTGTTATTGAAGATATATCAACAAATGTACGTTAGTAAACATTCATTGTACTCATTGTACCGTTATACTATGTTTACATAGTAACTATATGCTATACTGGAGGTGTTATGGTCGATACATCAACTAATATACGTTAGTATACATTCAGTGTACTCACTGTACCGTTATATATGTTTACATAGTAACTATATGCTATACTGGAGGTGTTATGGAAGATATATCAACAAATGTACGTTAGTATACATTCATTGTACTCAATGTACCGTTATCCATGTTTACATAGTAACTATATGCTATACTGGAGGTGTTATGGATGATACATCAACAAATGTACGTTAGTATACATTCATTGTACTCACTGTACCATTATACATGTTTACATAGTAACTGTATGCTATACTGGAGGTGTTATGGATGATACATCAACAAATGTACGTTAGTATACATTCATTGTACTCAATGTACCGTTATAGATGTTTACATAGTAACTATATGCTATACTGGAGGTGTTATGGATGATACATTAACAAATGTACGTTAGTATACATTCATTGTACTCAATGTACCGTTATCCATGTTTACATAGTAACTATATGCTATACTGGAGGTGTTATGGAAGATACATCAACAAATGTACGTTAGTATACATTCATTGTACTCAATGTACCGTTATACATGTTTACATAGTAACTATATGCTATACTGGAGGTGTTATGGATGATACATCAACAAATGTACGTTAGTAAACATTCATTGTACTCAATGTACCGTTATACATGTTTACATAGTAACTATATGCTATACTGGAGGTGTTATGGATGATACATCAACAAATGTACGTTAGTAAACATTCATTGTACTCACTGTACCGTTATAGATGTTTACATAGTAACTATATGCTATACTGGAGGTGTTATGGATGATACATCAACAAATGTACGTTAGTATACATTCATTGTACTCAATGTACCGTTATCCATGTTTACATAGTAACTATATGCTATACTAGAGGTGTTATGGATGATACATCAACAAATGTACGTTAGTAAACATTCATAGTACTCACTGTACCGTTATACATGTTTACATAGTAACTATATGCTATACTGGAGGTGTTATGGATGATACATCAACAAATGTACGTTAGTATACATTCATTGTACTCAATGTACCGTTATCCATGTTTACATAGTAACTATATGCTATACTGGAGGTGTTATGGATGATACATCAACAAATGTACGTTAGTATACATTCATTGTACTCAATGTACCGTTATAGATGTTTACATAGTAACTATATGCTATACTGGAGGTGTTATGGATGATACATCAACAAATGTACGTTAGTATACATTCATTGTACTCACTGTACCGTTATCCATGTTTACATAGTAACTATATGCTATACTGGAGGTGTTATGGATGATACATCAACAAATGTACGTTAGTATACATTCATTGTACTCACTGTACCGTTATACATGTTTACATAGTAACTATATGCTATACTGGAGGTGTTATGGATGATACATCAACAAATGTACGTTAGTATACATTCATTGTACTCAATGTACCGTTATCCATGTTTACATAGTAACTATATGCTATACTGGAGGTGTTATGGATGATACATCAACAAATGTACGTTAGTATACATTCATTGTACTCAATGTACCGTTATCCATGTTTACATAGTAACTATATGCTATACTGGAGGTGTTATGGATGATACATCAACAAATGTACGTTAGTATACATTCATTGTACTCACTGTACCGTTATACATGTTTACATAGTAACTATATGCTATACTGGAGGTGTTATGGATGATACATCAACAAATGTACGTTAGTATACATTCATTGTACTCACTATACCGTTATACATGTTTACATAGTAACTATATGCTATACTGGAGGTGTTATGGATGATACATCAACAAATGTACGTTAGTATACATTCATTGTACTCACTGTACCGTTATACATGTTTACATAGTAACTATATGCTATACTGGAGGTGTTATGGATGATACATCAACAAATGTACGTTAGTATAAATTCATTGTACTCACTGTACCGTTATACATGTTTACATAGTAACTATATGCTATACTGGAGGGGTTATGGAAGATACATCAACAAATGTACGTTATTAAACATTCATTGTACTCACCGTACCGTTATCCATGTTTACATAGTAACTATATGCTATACTGGAGGTGTTATGGATGATACATCAACAAATGTACGTTAGTATACATTCATTGTACTCAATGTACCGTTATAGATGTTTACATAGTAACTATATGCTATACTGGAGGTGTTATGGATGATACATCAACAAATGTACGTTAGTATACATTCATTGTACTCAATGTACCGTTATAGATGTTTACATAGTAACTATATGCTATACTGGAGGGGTTATGGAAGATACATCAACAAATGTACGTTAGTAAACATTCATTGTACTCACCGTACCTTTATACATTTTTACATAGTAACTATATGCTCTACTAGAGGGGTTATGGAAGATATAGCAACACATATTGTGCTCATGGTATCGTTATACAATGTTTACATAGTAACTATATGCTATACTAGAGGGGTTATGGACGATACATTAACAAATGTACGTTAGTAAACATTCATTGTACTTAACGTACCGTTATACATGTTTAAAAAGTAACTATATGCTATACTGTACACTGTACCGTTATACAATGTTTACAAGGTATTTATATGCTATACTAGAAGGGTTATGGAAATACATCAACAAATGTACGTTAGTAAACATTCATTGTACTCACTGTACCATTATACAATGTTTACATAGTAACTATATGCTATACTAGAGGGGTTATGGAAGATATATCAACACATATTGTGCTCATGGTATCGTTATACAATGTTTACATAGTAACTATATGCTATACTAGAGGGGTTATGGAAGATATATCAACACATATTGTGCTCATGGTATCGTTATACAATGTTTACATAGTAACTATATGCTATACTAGAGGGGTTATGGAAGATACATCAGCTAATGTACGTTAGTAAACATTAATTGTACTTAACGTACCGTTATACATGTTTACAAAGTAACTATATGCTATACTAGAGGGGTTATGGAAATACATCAACAAATGTACGTTAGTAAACATTAATGTACTTACTGTACAGTTAATCAATGTTTTTAGAGTAACTATATGCTATACTAGAGGAGTTGTGGAGCTACATCAACCAATGTACGTCAGTAAACATTCATTGTACTCACTGTACCAATATACAATGTTTACATAGTAACTATATGCTATACTAGAGGGGTTATGGAAGATATATCAACACATATTTTGCTCATAGTACCGTTATAAAATGTTTACATAGTAACTATATGCTATACTGGAGGGGTTATGGACGATACATCAACAAATTTACGTTAGTAAACATTCTTTGTACTTAACGTACCGTTATACATGTTTACAAAGTAACTATATGCTATACTAGAGGGGTTATTGAACTACATCAACAAATGTACGTTCATAAACAATCATTGTACTCACTGTACCATTATACAATCTTTACATAGTAACTATATGCTATACTAGAGGGGTTATGGAAGATATATCAACACATATTGTACTCACTGTACCGTTATACATGTTTACATAGTAACTATATGCTATACTAGAGTTGTTATAAAAGATATATCAACAAATGTACGTTAGTAAACATTCATTGTACTCACCGTACCGTTATACATGTTTACATTCTAACTATATGCTATACTGGAGGGGTTATGGAAGATACATCAACAAATTTACGTTAGTAAACATTCATTGTATTCAACGTACCGTTATACATGTTTACAAAGTAACTATATAATATATTAGAGTGGTTATGAAAGATATATCAACAAATGTACGTTAGTAAACATCCATTGTACTCACCGTACCGTTATACATGTTTACAAAGTAACTATATGCTATACTAGAGGGGTTATTGAACTACATTAACAAATGTACGTTAATAAACAATCATTGTACTCACTGTACGATTATACAATCTTTACATAGTAACTATATGCTATACTAGAGGGGTTATGGAAAATATATCAACACATATTGTACTCACTGTACCGTTATACATGTTTACATAGTAACTATATGCTATACTAGAGTGGTTATGAAAGATATATCAACAAATGTACGTTAGTAAACATTCATTGTACTCACCGTACGGTTATACATGTTTACAAAGTAACTATATGCTATACTGGAGGGGTTATGGAAGATACATCAACAAATGTACGTTAGTAAACATTCATTGTACTCACCGTACCGTTATACATTTTTACATAGTAACTATATGCTCTACTAGAGGGGTTATGGAAGATATAGCAACACATATTGTGCTCATGGTATCGTTATACAATGTTTACATAGTAACTATATGCTATACTAGAGGGGTTATGGACGATACATTAACAAATGTACGTTAGTAAACATTCATTGTACTTAACGTACCGTTATACATGTTTAAAAAGTAACTATATGCTATACTGTACACTGTACCGTTATACAATGTTTACAAGGTATTTATATGCTATACTAGAAGGGTTATGGAAATACATCAACAAATGTACGTTAGTAAACATTCATTGTACTCACTGTACCATTATACAATGTTTACATAGTAACTATATGCTATACTAGAGGGGTTATGGAAGATATATCAACACATATTGTGCTCATGGTATCGTTATACAATGTTTACATAGTAACTATATGCTATACTAGAGGGGTTATGGAAGATATATCAACACATATTGTGCTCATGGTATCGGTATACAATGTTTACATAGTAACTATATGCTATACTAGAGGGGTTATGGAAGATACATCAGCTAATGTACGTTAGTAAACATTAATTGTACTTAACGTACCGTTATACATGTTTACAAAGTAACTATATGCTATACTAGAGGGGTTATTGAACTACATCAACAAATGTACGTTAATAAACAATCATTGTACTCACTGTACCATTATACAATCTTTACATAGTAACTATATGCTATACTAGAGGGGTTATGGAAGATATATCAACACATATTGTACTCACTGTACCGTTATACATGTTTACATAGTAACTATATGCTATACTAGAGTTGTTATAAAAGATATATCTACAAATGTACGTTAGTAAACATTCATTGTACTCACCGTACCGTTATACATGTTTACATTCTAACTATATGCTATACTGGAGGGGTTATGGAAGATACATCAACAAATTTACGTTAGTAAACATTCATTGTATTCAACGTACCGTTATACATGTTTACAAAGTAACTATATGCTATATTAGAGTAGTTATGAAAGATATATCAACTAATGTTCGTTAGTAAACATCCATTGTACTCACCGTACCGTTATACATGTTTACAAAGTAACTATATGCTATACTAGAGGGGTTATTGAACTACATCAACAAATGTACGTTAATAAACAATCATTGTACTCACTGTACCATTATACAATCTTTACATAGTAACTATATGCTATACTAGAGGGGTTATGGAAAATATATCAACACATATTGTACTCACTGTACCGTTATACATGTTTACATAGTAACTATATGCTATACTAGAGTGGTTATGAAAGATATATCAACAAATGTACGTTAGTAAACATTCATTGTACTCACCGTACCGTTATACATGTTTACAAAGTAACTATATGCTATACTAGAGGGGTTATTGAACTACATCAACAAATGTACGTTAATAAATAATCATTGTACTCACCGTACCGTTATACATTTTTACATTCTAACTATATGCTATACTGGAGGGGTTATGGAAGATACATCAACAAATTTACGTTAGTAAACATTCATTGTATTTAACGTACCGTTATACATGTTTACAAAGTAACTATATGCTATACTAGAGTGGTTATGAAAGATATATCAACAAATGTACGTTAGTAAACATTCATTGTACTCACCGTACCGTTATACATGTTTACAAAGTAACTATATGCTATACTAGAGGGGTTATTGAACTACATCAACAAATGTACGTTAATAAACAATCAGTGTACTCACTGTACCGTTATACATGTTTACATAGTAACTATATGCTATACTAGAGGGGTTATGGAAGGTACATAAACTAATGTATGTTAGTAAACATTCATTGTACTCACCGTACCGTTATACATGTTTACAAAGTAACTATATGCTATACTAGAGGGGTTATTTAACTACATCAACAAATGTACGTTAATAAACAATCAGTGTACTCACTGTACCGTTATACATGTTTACATAGTAACTATATGCTATACTTGGGGGGTTATGGAAGGTACATAAACTAATGTATGTTAGTAAACATTCATTGTACTCACTATACCGTTATACATGTTTACATAGTAACTATATGCTACACTGGAGGGGCTATGGACGATACATCAACTAATGTACGTTAGTAATAATTCATTGTACTCATTGTTTCATAATAATGTTTACATAGTAACTATATGCTCTACTGGAGGGGTTATAGAAGATACATCAACTAATATACGTTAGTATACATTCAGTGTACTCACTGTACCGTTATACATGTTTACATAGTAACTATATGCTATACTGGAGGTGTTATGGAAGATATATCAACAAATGTACCTTAATAAACATTCATTGTACTCACCGTACCGTTATACATGTTTACATAGTATCTATATGCTATACTGGAGGTGTTATGGAAGATATATCAACAAATGTACCTTAATAAACATTCATTGTACTCACCATACCGTTATACATGTTTACATAGTAACTATATGCTATACTGGAGGTGTTATAGTAGATACATCAACAAATGTACCTTAATAAACATTCATTGTACTCACCGTACCGTTATACATGTTTACATAGTAACTATATGCTATACTGGATGTGTTATGGAAGATATATCAACAAATGTACCTTAATAAACATTCATTGTACTCACCATACCGTTATACATGTTAACATAGCAACTATATGTTATACTGGAGGTGTTATGGACGATACATCAACAAATGTACGTTAGTAAACATTCAGTGTACTCACTGTACCGTTATACATGTTTAATTAGTAACTATATGCTATACTAGAGGGGTTTTGGAAGATATATGACAGATGTACGTTAGTGAACATTCATTGTACTCACCGTACTGTTATACATGTTTACACAGTAACTATATGCTATACTGGAGGTGTTATGGAAGATATTTCAACAAATGTACGTTAGTAAACATTCAGTATACTCACTGTACCGTTATACATGTTTAAGTAGTAACTATATGCTATACTAGAGGGGTTCTGGAAGATATATGACAGATGTACGTTAGTGAACATTCAGTGTACTCACTGTACCGTTATACATGTTTACATAGTAACTATATGCTATACTGGAGGTGTTATGGAAGATATATCAACAAATGTACGTTAGTAAACATTCAGTATACTCACTGTACCGTTATACATGTTTACATAGTAACTATATGTTATACTGGAGGTGTTATGGACGATACATCAACAAATGTACGTTAGTAAACATTCAGCGTACTCACTGTACCGTTATACATGTTTAAATAGTAACTATATGCTATACTGGAGGTGTTATGGACGATACATCAACAAATGTACGTTAGTAAACATTCAGTATACTCACTGTACCGCTATACATGTTTACATAGTAACTATATGTTATACTGGAGGTGTTATGGACGATATATCAACAAATGTACGTTAGTAAACATTCAGTATACTCACTGTACCGTTATACATGTTTAAATAGTAACTATATGTTATACTGGAGGTGTTATGGACGATACATCAACAAATGTACGTTAGTAAACATTCAGTGTACTCACTGTACCGTTAAACATGTTTACATAGTAACTATATGTTATACTGGAGGTGTTATGGACGATACATCAACAAATGTACGTTAGTAAACATTCAGTATACTCACTGTACCGTTATACATGTTTACATAGTAACTATATGTTATACTAGAGGGGTTATGGAAGATATATCAACAAATGTACGTTAGTAAACATTCAGTATACTCACTGTACCGTTATACATGTTTACATAGTAACTATATGTTATACTGGAGGTGTTATGGAAGATATATCAACAAATATACGTTAGTAAACATTCAGTATACTCACTGTACCGTTATACATGTTTACATAGTAACTATATGTTATACTGGAGGTGTTATGGACGATACATCAACAAATGTACGTTAGTAAACATTCAGCGTACTCACTGTACCGTTATACATGTTTAAATAGTAACTATATGCTATACTGGAGGTGTTATGGACGATACATCAACAAATGTACGTTAGTAAACATTCAGTATACTCACTGTACCGTTATACATGTTTACATAGTAACTATATGTTATACTGGAGGTGTTATGGACGATACATCAACAAATGTACGTTAGTAAACATTCAGTATACTCACTGTACCGTTATACATGTTTACATAGTAACTATATGTTATACTGGAGTTGTTATGGACGATACATCAACAAATGTACGTTAGTGAACATTCAGTGTACTCACTGTACCGTTATACATGTTTAAATAGTAACTATATGTTATACTGGAGGTGTTATGGACGATACATCAACAAATGTACGTTAGTAAACATTCAGTGTACTCACTGTACCGTTATACATGTTTAAATAGTAACTATATGCTATACTAGAGGGGTTATGGAAGATATATGACAGATGTACGTTAGTGAACATTCAGTGTACTCACTGTACCGTTATACATGTTTACATAGTAACTATATGCTATACTAGAGGGGTTATGGAAGATACATCAACAAATTTACGTTAGTAAACAATCATTGTACTCACTTTACCATTATACAATGTTTACATAGTAACTATATGCTATACTAGAGGGGTTATGGAAGATACATCAACAAATGTACGTTAGTAAAATTTCAATGTACTCACTGTACCATTATACAATGTTTACATAGTAACTATATGCTATACTAGAGGGGTTATGGAAGATACATCAACAAATGTACGTTAGTAAAATTTCATTGTACTCACTGTACCATTATACAATGTTTACATAGTAACTATATGCTATACTAGAGGGGTTATGGAAGATATATCAACAAATATTGTGTTCATGGTACCGTTATACAATGTTTACATAGTAACTATATGCTATACTAGAGGGGTTATGGACGATACATCAACAAATGTACGTTAGTAAACATTCATTGTACTCACTGTACCGTTATACAATGTTTACATAGTAACTATATGCTATACTGGAGGGGTTATGGACGATACATCAACAAATGTACGTTAGTAAACATTCATTGTACTCACTGTACCGTTATTTAATGTTTACATAGTAACTATATGCTATACTGGAGGGGTTATGGAAGATACATCAACAAATTTACGTTAGTAAACATTAATTGTGCTCATTGTACCGTTATACAATGTTTACATATTAACTATATGCTATACTGGAGGGGTTATGGAAGATACATCAACAAATGTACGTTAGTAAACAATAATTGTGCTCATTGTACCGTTATACAATGTTTACATAGTAACTATATGCTATACTGGAGGGGTTATGGAAGATACATCAACAAATGTACGTTAGTAAACATTAATTGTGCTCATTGTACCGTTATACAATGTTTACATAGTAACTATATGCTATACTGGAGGGGTTATGGAAGATATATCAACACATATTGTGTTCATGGTACCGTTATACAATGTTTACATAGTAACTATATGCTATACTGGAGGGGTTATGGAAGATACATCAACAAATATACGTTAGTAAACATTAATTGTGCTCATTGTACCGTTATACAATGTTTACATAGTAACTATATGCTATACTGGAGGGGTTATGGAAGATACATCAACAAATATACGTTAGTAAACATTAATTGTGCTCATTGTACCGTTATACATGTTTACATAATAACTATATGCTATACTGGAGGGGTTATGGAAGATACATCAACAAATGTACGTTAGTAAACATTCGTTGTACTCACAGTTACATTATACAATGTTTACTTAGTAACTATATGCTATACTATTGGGGTAATGGACGATACATCAACAAATATTGTGCTCATGGTACCGTTATACAATGTTTACATAGTAACTATATGCTATACTGGAGGGGTTATGGAAGATACATTAATAAATGTACGTTAGTAAACATTCATTGTACTCACTGTACCTTTATACAATGTTTACATAGTAACTAATTGCTATACTAGAGGGGTTATAGAAGATATATCAACACATATTGTGCTCATGGTACCGTTATACAATGTTTACATAGTAACTATATGCTATACTCGAGGGGTTATGGAAGATACATTAATAAATGTACTTTAGTAAACATTCATTGTACTCACTGTACCTTTATACAATGTTTACATAGTAACTAAATGCTATACTAGAGGGGTTATAGAAGATATATCAACACATATTGTGCTCATGGTACCGTTATACAATGTTTACATAGTAACTATATGCTACACTGGAGGGGTTATGGAAGATACATCAAATAATGTACGTTAGTAAACATTCATTGTACTCACTGTACCATTATACAATGTTTACATAGTGTACTATATGCTATACTCGAGGGGTTATGGAAGATACATCAACATATATTGTGCTCAGTGTACCGAATACAATGTTTACATAGTAACAATATGCTATACTACAGGGGTTATGGATGGTACATCAACAAATATACGTTAGTAAACATTCATTGTACTCACTGTACTGTTATACATGTTTACAGAGTAACAATACGCTATACTAGAGGTGTTATGGAAGATACATCAACATATATTGTGCTCAGTGTACCGAATACAATGTTTACATAGTAACTATATGCTATAAAATCGGGGTTATGGAAGATAAATAAATAAATATTGTGCTCATGGTACCGTTATACAATGTTTACATAGTAACTATATGCTATACTGGAGGGGTTATGGAAGATACATCAACAAATGTACGTTAGTAAACATTCATTGTACTCACTGTACCATTATACAATGTTTACATAGTAACTGTATGCTATACTAGAGGGGTTATGGAAGATATTTCAACACATATTTTGCTCATGGTACCCCTATACAATGTTTACATAGTAACTATATGCTATGCTAGAGGGGTTATGGAAGATACATCAACATTTGTACGTTAGTAAAAATTCATTGTACTCGTTTTACCATTATACAATGATTACATAGTAACTATATGCTATACTGGAGGGGTTATGGAATATACATCAACAAATGTACGTTAGTAAACATTCATTGTGCTCATGGTACCGTTATACAATGTTTACATAGTAACTATATGCTATACTGGAGGGGTTATGGAAGATACATCATCAAATGTACGTTAGTAAACATTCATTGTGCTCATGGTACCGTTATACAATGTTTACATAGTAACTATATGCTATACTGGAGGGGTTATGGAAGATACATCATCAAATGTACGTTAGTAAACATTCATTGTGCTCATGGTACCGTTATACAATGTTTACAGAGTAACTATATGCTATACTAGAGGGGTTATTCAAGATACACCTACAAATTTACATTAGTAAACATCAATTAGCTTCACTGTACCTTTATACCACACAATTTATAACATTCTATTAATTAATCGTAAATATTTTGACGGCTTAATTAAATGCCATAATAGACAGGTTATTTAAGATAAACCTACAAATGTACATTATTAAACATTGATTAGTCTCACTGTACCTTTATACAATGATTACGGTCTAATTATATGCCATAATGGAGGGGTTATGCAAGATACACGTACAAATGTACATTAGTAAACATCTGTTAGTCTCACTGTACCTTTATACAATGTTTACGGTCTAATTATATGCCATAATGGAGGGGTTATGCAAGATACACGTACAAATGTACATTAGTAAACATCGGTTAGTCTCACTGTACCTTTATACAATGTTTACGGTCTAATTATATGCCATAATGGAGGGGTTATGCAAGATACACGTACAAATGTACATTAGTAAACATCGATTAGTCTCACTGTACCTTTATACAATGTTTACGGTCTAATTATATGCCATAATGGAGGGGTTATGCAAGATACACGTACAAATGTACATTAGTAATCATCGATTAGTCTCACTGTACCTTTATACAATGTTTACTGTCTAATTATATGCCATAATGGAGGGGTTATGCAAGATACACGTACAAATGTACATTAGTAAACATCGATTAGTCTCACTGTACCTTTATACAATGTTTACGGTCTAATTATATGCCATAATGGAGGGGTTATGCAAGATACACGTACAAATGTACATTAGTAAACATCGATTAGTCTCACTGTACCTTTATACAATGTTTACGGTCTAATTATATGCAATAATGGAGGGGTTAGTCTTGATACTTCTACAAATGTACATTAGGAAACATCGATTAGCCTCATTGTACCTTTTTACAATGTTTACGTCCTAATTAAATGCCATAATGGAAGGGTTATGCAAGTTACATGTACAAATGTTCATTAGTGCCTAAAGGAAGAGTTAGAAGACCCGCACACACGTCTGCTGGCTGAGAACAATAATTATAATGTCGGCTAGGAAGCTGCATTTATGATTATAATATTGATGTGAAACAAAACAATTGAAATCATTGTCATATTTTTAGAACGACAACAAATAGTTCTTCAGTTATTTTAATTTGAATCCAGTTAAACAACGTTATTCGGCTAATATGTTGTGTTTGAGAGTAATGATGCATAAACAGTGTCGTGTGTGAGACAAAGTGTAAGTCAGACACCCAATCCTCTAGATTTAACAAAACATTGAACTGGAAGCAAGCCAAGGTTTACGAGCTGAAATGTCTAAATACACTAAGGTTATATCTAAACTAAAAATTTAATAAAACTAACCTTAGGAAATCAAATAAAAATTAAAGAAAAGAAATGTTGTAGCTGCTTAATTTAAGAAGTCAATACCAATCACCAAGTTGTAACCAACTTTTACTCCTGATTTGTAAATGTTTTCGTACTAACTTTGTACAATCTCTTTGTTTCAATAATAGATAATATTGTCATATAATTAGTATCCTTTATTTTTACTTCACATGTTCACAATATTCTTGTTAAAGGTGATAAATGGTCGTTTGTTATCTCATTGTTAAAGTTGCAACTCTCAACTTGAAAGTGCACAACTCAGTTCGCCTAGAGAACGTGACAAGTTAATTAAATATTTCACATGTATATTTCATGATTAATGTGAAATGTACTTCGTAATATATAATTAAATATTCCTCCAAAACTCACATATTCCTAGATGGAGGTTGTCTCCTTGAAAAATTACAAAATTCGATGGAATAAACATCTGGTATTTATTTAATGAACCTTTTTTGGTTCGTTGGTATATAGTTCATGGTATAGTAGACCTTATCTCTGTCCTGTCCGACCAGCCACATACCGTTCAAGCTAGCACGCCCCCGCCGTGTCCAACTTGCACACAATCCCTCTTTACATCACAGAAAACAAAATAATATACATTATAAACCTTCAAAAAAATAACAAATCTAGTGGATTTGATAAGATTAGTGTTCAATTTTTAAAATTCATTGTCGAGGAAATTGCATCACTATTGGTTTATTTAGTTTACATTAGTTTCAGTTCTGGTATTTTTCCAGATAAATTGAAATTAAGTTCTGTTGTGCCATTACTGAAGTCTAATTCATCAAGAACACTTGATAACATAAGACCAATTAGTATACTCTCAGTTTTTCTAAATTATTCAAAAAATTAATGATTATAAGAATTGAAATTACTTTGTCAAATTACATTTTTTTAATGGGATTTAATTTGGATTTATGAAGGGTAATTCAACTAAAGTTGCGTTAATATATATAACAGAAAGTATTTATGAAGGGTAAGTCAAATGAAGTTGCGTTAATATCTATAACAGAAAGTATTTACAACAGTCTGAATGTTAAATGCTAAACAATTGGAGTTTCTATAGGTTTTAAAAAGGCGTTCGATTTAGTTGATCACGAAATTCTTCTGAGAAAGTTGGAGTTTGTCGGGATCAGAGGAATTGCGTTGAATTGGTTTAAAAATTTCACTTTAGGTCGACACATAACAAGTTCAATCAGAACAGTTAAAGCTGGAGTTCCGCAAGGATATGGCTGCTCTGCAACTCTATTTTTAAATTACTTGTCATTACTAAACTTAACGGAAAATCACTGCCTTCTCCGACCATATAGCTTTGTTTTATTCACATCAAGACGGATGTATCTTGATGTGATGAATGTAGGTGTATGTATGTATGTAGGTGTATGTATGTATGTATGTAGGTGTATGTATGTATGTATGTAGGTGTATGTATGTATGTATGTAGGTGTATGTATGTATGTAGGTGTATGTATGTAGGTGTATGTATGTATGTATGTAGGTGTATGTATGTATGTAGGTGTATGTATGTATGTATGTAGGTGTATGTATGTATGTAGGTGTATGTATGTATGTAGGTGTATGTATGTATGTAGGTGTATGTATGTATGTAGGTGTATGTATGTATGTAGGTGTATGTATGAATGTATGAATGTAGGTGTATGTATGTATGTATGTATGTATGTATGTATGTATGTATGTATGTATGTATGTATGTATGTATGTAGGTGTATGTATGTATGTAGGTGTATGTATGTATGTAGGTGTATGTATGTATGTAGGTGTATGTATGTATGTAGGTGTATGTATGTATGTAGGTGAATGTATGTATGTAGGTGTATGTATGAATGTATGTATGTATGTAGGTGTATGTATGTATGTATGTGTGTAGGTGTATGTATGTATGTGTGTAGGTGTATGTAGGTGTATGTATGTATGTAGGTGTATGTATGTATGTAGGTGTATGTATGTATGTAGGTGTATGTATGAATGTATGTATGTATGTAGGTGTATGTATGTATGTATGTGTGTAGGTGTATGTATGTATGTATGTATGTAGGTGTATGTATGTATGTATGTATGTGTGTATGTATGTAGATGTATGTATGTATGTAGGTGTATGTATGTAGGTGTATGTATGTATGTATGTATGTATGTATGTATGTAGGTGTATGTATGTATGTAGGTGTATGTATGTATGTATGTATGTAGGTGTATGTATGTATGTAGGTGTATGTATGTATGTATGTAGGTGTATGTATGTATGTAGGTGTATGTATGTATGTATGTATGTATGTATGTAGGTGTATGTATGTATGTATGTGTGTAGGTGTATGTATGTATGTATGTATGTATGTAGGTGTATGTATGTATGTAGGTGTATGTATGTATGTAGGTGTATGTATGTATGTAGGTGTATGTATGAATGTATGTATGTATGTAGGTGTATGTATGTATGTATGTGTGTAGGTGTATGTATGTATGTAGGTGTATGTATGTATGTAGGTGTATGTATGTAGGTGTATGTATGTATGTAGGTGAACTGATCAACAATGACCTGTTATTATTACGAAATTGGTGTCATTTTAATAAAATGCATGTCAATGTTGGAAAGACTAAATATATAAAATTTTATTTCTATGGGTTTAATTTTTTCAATGCAATAGTATTTCATTCTTATACTTGCAACATAAATATATGCAACTGCCAACCTCTATAAAAAGTTAAGTCAACTTGGGATTTTCATAGACAACAATTTTACTTTTGAGCAGCATATTAATAACTTGCATAGGAAACTGAGATCTACAGTCAGAAAATGTTATATCCTAAGACATTTTTATAACACTCCATTGTTAAGAACTCTATATTTTGCTTTAGTAAATTCTCAACTACAAAATGGACTTTCGTGTTTGGGTAGAACTTTCAAGTATTTGATAGATAAATTAAGAATAACTCAACATTACTTTTTACGCATAGTATTAAAAAAGAGAAAGCATAAACATATAAATGCTGAATAGGTTCATTGTAAAGAGTTACAATTAACTAAATATATTAACTATTCAGCATTTATATGTTTTCAAAGTACTCAGATTATTTTTCATTAGAAGTGAAAACCTGGAAAGTGACAAATTATTTTATATTACAAGGTTCACAATAAATGGAAATTATAGGATACCAAAGCTAAATAAATCTGTTTCTATACATTAATTTCAATACCTTGGGCCAAAGTATTTAAACTGTTTGCCAATTAATATTAAAAACATAACTAATTTAAAGATTTTTGCAAAAAAATATTTACTTGGCTTTCAGCTTAACAGGATATTAACCATTTAATGACCACAATAATGTGATTGTATAAATTAAACAAATTAAAAAAAAATATTATTTTGATTTTATTTCAATTAAAAAATTTTACAGTTTAAAATAAGAAAATGTCTGATTATTCTTTTTTAAATTGTTGATTTATGTTCTTGATATTAATTTTTATTTCATATTTGTAATATTATTGTTAGTGCACTAGGTTTAGTGTTATATACCTATAATATAGTATTGTATGACTTGTTTTTGTTTATATCAAGATGCTAGACTCAATTATTGTTTGTTTTGTTTTTTAAAGAATATTATTTTTTTATAAACTGGTCACACTACTTGATGCGTGGCCAGTCAATTTCCAACAGTTACAAATGTTGTAATAATGTAAGAACTTTTGAAAATGAAGTCATATATTCATTTTTCATTATTTTCTTCATATTGAAAACTTTTCCTTTATTTAAGACTTGTTCAAGGTTAAATGTATTTAATTGACTTCTCCATCGTTAAACTTCAGATTTATATGTAAGGATTAGACTTCGAACCAGTCGTATAAGGCCTTTGTATTAATAAATATGCCTTTTGCTTACATATTTTCTTAAGTTTAGAATAAAGTTGCATTGTAGGATCTCTGTTAGGCCTGATAACTTTCATATTAGAAGTTTTATTTTTATCAAAATTAATAACACATCCCAGAATATCTAAACTTTACAGAAAATATGTTTTGTTAAACTTTCAATAAAAATATTCATTTGTCCAAGTAATTAATAAAGTCATTTAAATGATATAGTAGTTTGTACTGTTGGTTGAGCATTTTTCGAGATTTTGAAAACATATTCATTTGCTTTCTTAAATATTTGTTGTGGGTGAATATTGATGATTTTAACGTAAATCTTAAATTTAATTTGTGTATTATAGAACAAAAACTGCTTTATTGGGTAAATGTGCAAGATTTAAAAATGTTTATTAGTCTTGTTGTTTAATGATACCTAAACAAATGTATACAGGGTGGAAAAAATGAAAATGCGTTCTTAACTTTTGCATGATTTCACTTGTAACATTGAAATCTTGTACATCATCATGGTTACAAAGAACATACTTTTTGATGCCATTAGCGACATTTTAGGGGAACGTACCTCGAGGATTTGAATGAAAAAAGTAATAGATCGAGTCCTATCCTACAAAAAAATACTAGTTACTGTAAAAGTACCTTGAGTCTTTTTTAATATATCTGGAGTCACTAAGTCTTACTGATGTATCTAGCTAGCAATCCGTTGCATTACGTCATCTAGGTGGTGCGTTTGATTCTCAAAATAATTATTCCAAACTTCCCTATTGCGATCCTACTAATAGTTCATCAAATTAACATCCAATTTATAAATCCTACACAGGAATCAAGTTTGGAAATATAATATATACATATTACACCACTTTCAAATTAATAAAGCTGAGATAAATTGAAATATATCACTTTCTGTTACTAACACACCTTATTTACTGTTATTTTTTTATATCAATGGTAGGAGCCGATGATATCCACAAAAACAATTAGTGATAGGGGACATAAATCAAATCAAATCAAATATTTATTTGCAATGACATTACAAAAATGTATAGCATACGTCATCCCTATATAAAAATCTAAAACATACATCCCACATAAAAGCCTCTGTCAAAACATACATTTATGGTTGCACTTATAGCATAGTCACTCATACCAAATCCCCACTTCCGACACCAGTTGTCAGTCTTCTGATTATGCGGTCTCCCAGTTGTATTCCATAAACTCGTCCACACTATAAAATGCATGAGACGCTAAACAGCATTTGAGGCGAGTTTTTAACGCCTTGAGCGTTTGGGGCATTCTTAATTGAATCCGGCAACTTGTTGACAAAACGAACACCTGCGTGTGAGGGCAAGCGTTCGTGGACTACCGTCCTGTGATTCCCACTTCGGTAGTTGTTTCTGCCTCTCGTGTCGTGTGTATGTATGTCCCGGCCACTTGTCATAACGCTTTTGGATATGGTAAATAGGGTTGTCTCCAGTATGTAAAGGCTAGGCAATGTCAACAGTTGCAATTTTTTGAATTTTTCTTTGCAGGTTTCTCTGAACTTTAATTGTGCAACAATTCGAACCATTTGTTTTGCAATTTAAATGCAGAGGCTCCCCACAGCACCACACCGTAGGTGAGATGGGGGTAAATCAGACCGTAATATACCGTCATTAGAACTTGAATTGGGCAGAATTTTGCTAACGTTCTCATAACATAACTGCCTGAGGACAATTTGGAGCAAATATGGTCCATGTGCGAATTCCAGGTCAATCCTCGATCCAGGTGTATTCCCAGGAATTTTGAACTAAAAGTCTCATTTAACCGTTTATCTGCCAGCCAAATGAGTGATCTCTCCATGTCATCATATGGTCGCAACGGAAATCACAAAACATTACATTTTGAGGGGTTTACTTCAAGATTGAGACTGTTGAAATATTGGACACAATCGTTTAAATAAAAAAAAACTTGTTGTTCAAGGATCAGTGATAATTTATTTTGTTTCTGAATAAAAGGGTCGTGTCATCTGCGTACTGAATGAGTTGCCCATGCATTAGCGATGACCCTATGTCGTTGACATAGATGTGAAAAAGAATCGGGCTGAGTATTGAGCCCTGAGGATGAGGAACTCCGTATCTCAGCTCTATTGGTTCAGAGAATTTGTCTGAAATTTGGACAACTTGGACAACATAAAGTGGTAGTGTAGCCGTGACCCCCTGTGATCAGGGTCTTACGGTTGGAGCCGGTGATTGCCACTGTACTGTGCACAATATAAAATATTAATTAGTTAACAATTAATTATAGAAGTTGAATAAAACAAAATTATTAATTAAAGAATAAGGATTAATGTAAAAAGGAAATTTTTATTATATTACCCATAGTAAAGTACTTAAATAAAATTTTAAAACTAAGTAGTGGGGAGAAATACTCTTTTATATTGATTTAACTGTAGGCGGGTTGGGGGGGGAGTGTTTCAAGTTTCAGCTGTTTGGAACCAGCTTCATCGCTTAAGCGTGCAACTTTCGTTCACGATGGTCAATTAGCCACGGAGATCCAGGGAACAGCTACGCCTCGAGCGGAAGGGACTCCGCGCACTGGCTCTCATCTGACTCGAGGGTGAACGAATGACGTGAACCAATTGAGGAGAAAGAGTAACCGAGTATAATAAATCAGAATCCCTATTCAGGTTATCCCTGTTTCTACCTTTTTAAAGTTTAAATGGGTTTCTTTGAAATGAAAAATAAATTAAAAGGAAATTAACTTTTTAGAATATTTGTAAATGGACCATAAATTAATTTGAAAATTTTGCCAATTCAAAATCTTTATATTTATAGAGTTTAAAATTTTTTTGGTTAGAAGTTCTGGTTTTTATGTACATGATGTTAAGTTATATCATTTTAGACGCTTAATGTTTCAAGTTCCAAAAGCAAATTTAACTGCTTTTCAACATTTTTACACATACAATGCACCTCGCTTTTACAATATATTTTCAATACATATTAATAATATAATTTAATTAAAACCTGTTTTAAAACAACTTAAATCTTACAGTAAATAACGTGGAACATCTTTCATGTATAGTACATTGATTTTGAATTAAAATTTTTATCGTACTTGCCATTGGTATTTTCTTGCAACATTGATTACTTAATTTGATTAAATATTATATAGGTACATACATATTAGATATTCTTTTGCACTGTTATTTTTCAATTTTATTTTGTTTTATTCATAAGAACTATGTTACTTTTTATGTCGCTAAGATTTCTTATGTCATAGCCTATTTCATTCATACTAGATAGTGTAAATATATTATTTCTTGCTTTGTTTACTTTCTAAAACTATCCAATCTCATTTTAATTTTATAATATTTAATTTTGTGTTTAGTTATCTCTCAAAACATGCTTTTTTACATTAATCATATGTAGCAGTTATTTAAAAACTGTACCAGTTTCTTTTTTTATATTAAATCAAATGTTTTGATGGCCACTCCAAACTGGTTGTATTACCTAGGGAGTGACCTTATTCCACAATTATTAAATTTGATGAATTAATATCATTAAATTATCTTATTTATTTATTATCAATTTTGATGTATAATGTATGTTATTTTAGAAATTACGACATTTGATTATCTAAACTGTACATATATTTGTAATCGATATATGTGGAATAAAGTTTCTTTTGATTTTTGAAATTCTGAAATTAATATAAGTTTGAAGATTACAATGAAAGTGAGTAATAAAATGAATGGTTTAAACATAAAAAAGGATTTTATTTATTTAAAAACAATCAACAAAATATGTACAAAGTATGTAGGCCTAGGTTGGGCATTTTATATTAAAAAAAAGAAAGTCAGAGCCTAGGAAGTGTGATGTGTTGGTTAAATTGATTAGGCAAATTTATATTATTTTTCCAACCTAGGTACAAATTATTGCGCCATTCTGCTATGTACGTTTTTACTTTGCTATTTAAGTCTATATACTGCTATTCTGGTATTGGCTATTTTCATACAGCTTGGATTCTTGTATTGCATTGCTCTGTTACTTAGAATAAATGTTAGTGGTTTAATATAACGTAAAATGGTATAAAAAATAAAGATTGATTGTCTGTTGAAAGATTAACTTATAAATGAGCTTAAATTAGGAAATATAGTCTGGCCAGAAAGTACTTTAAGCATTGACTTAAGAAAGAGGTTAAGAAAATGTTATGATAAAATGGACCAGCTAATATGTAAAATTTAGTAGGAACAAATTCAGTAAACTCTAAATTAGAAACTTACCAAAATAAACAAATGTTTAGAACCTAGTGCAGAAATATCGACTGAAAGTAGGCCTATAGATATTATTAGATTATAAAGTAAAATAGAACACTTAAAACAAACTTAACACACAACAAACAACTTAAAAAACAGACTAAACAACCTCTTAAGATTCAAACTAACAGAAAATGAGAAGAAACTGTGTGAAGATTTAACAAAGAGTGTTACTGTAAAGGAAGTAACTGATGTAATAAATAGTATGATAGAGAGATTTTAAATAAAACAATAAGACCGTTAAATGATATTAATGTAATAGAGGGGGAATTAAGTAAAATTGAACTAAACATTAATCTATAAACACAGAAACCTAAGTAAAAAACTGTAAATAATGTTGAATTAAACTTAACAATTGAACATTATGGACAGAATGGTAGTTATTTCAATTCGAATATATATATATCTAAAGTTACCTAACCATATGTTCAAGTACTATGATGAACTAAATGAATGCAATGGTTTATTTGTTACAGAATTAATTAAATTTTTTAAATCCTTCTGTAAAACAAAGAGAAACAAGTTTACCTGCACACTAATAATTAATATGTTAACTCATAAAAGCAGGCCTTTGCAAAGGAAAATGTTAGAATTTAGAAGAAAAAGCTTATTTGAATTACAATCAGAGATATTAAAATGTTTTGTACTTATCAATATTAACGTGTAAATAGAAGTCAACTATTAGGAGACTCTTTAGCAATATAGTGAATATAAAATATATTTATCATGTAAAATCATATTCTCAAGTATTATGTTGTATTTATTTTGAATCAGAATTAGTATAAATGATAAAAATGAGTATTCATCCTGAAGATAGAAACAACCTAAATTTAATGGGAAAAGTTGATAACTTTAAATTCTTAGAACTAGCGCTTGTATTCATTGTCAAAATGTAAGGTATTGTGATTATGACAGGAATTAGTATAGAAGATGTACCTCCATCACCAAATTTAAAACAATTTTCTTTTGTCATTATAAAACGTATTAAGGTCCTACTAGTAAAGACAATACACCTTCAAATGGAACCAGTTATGAATCCACAACTAAAATATTATAGTTGTGGCATTTAGCAAAAAAATTTTATAAAAAAATTTATTTAAAAACTAGAAGGTAAGAAAAGTGTTCATGTACATCTAGGAGGAATAGTGCACTTTCCAATGACAAGAATAACAATAGTGCACTTTCCAATGACAAGAATAACAATATTGCACTTTCCAATGACTAGAATAACAATATTGCACTTTCCAATGACAAGAATAACAATATTGCACTTTCCAATGACAAGAATAACAATATTACACTTTCCAATGACAAGAATAACAATAGTGTACATTGTAATAAGATATTGGTTAAAAATTAATTTAGAGAGGAAAAATGATCTAAAAAAGAAAAGACTAATTTTAAAAGAGCTTATAAAAGAATAGAAAGAATAACTAACCAATCAAGTTGTAATGAACTGCCTACTTTAAACGTTAACTTTAGTTGACTTAGAAGTTTGCGGTCTAATAGATACAGCATCATCTGTGAATGGCATGAATAAATAAATTTAAACCTACTAATTAAGAATATATCAGTAAAACAGATTTTTAGTAAAAAGTCATCTTGTAAAACAGCTGATAATAGTAACAGATTATTGATAAAACAAGTTATTGTATTGTAAAAATCAGAATTAATAAATTCACATGGTATGTTAAATTTCTATATTTTACCAATGTTAAGTTGAAAGGACATTATTGAGAGTTGTTTTGTTAAGGACACATCCATGTTACTCAATTTGAGTGAAAGCTCTTGTAATTTTAAATTTGCTCCAGATGTTAAAATTAATCTTGATAAATAAAATAGTACTCATATAAAAAAAAATAAATGTTAGTTAAGAAATGAATGTCGGTTGTTTAGAAATGAAATAAGAAATGTTGAATTTAATAAAACAGTTTCATAATGTTTTCACCATAACAATTGGGAAGGCATTAGACTTTGTGAATATAGTCTAAAGTAACATATGCTGTAAACTTTAGACCATATCCTATGGCAGCACCAAAAATACAGGAAATGAAAGAAATATTATAAGCACTATAAGATCATAACATTATTAGGCCTTCAATAAGCTCTTTTAGCTCACCTAGCTTTCTTCTAAAGAAACCTGATTCAGATAAGAATATATTGGTTATCAACTACAGTAAATTAAATAATAAAATTTAAAAAGTCAATTTTCCTTTAGGCATAATAGATTACACTTGCCTATTTCAGTAAACATCCAATAGCTTTTTACAGATACCATTAAAAGAAAATTGTAAATATTTAACAACCTTTTCAACTCCATTTTCATTGTATGAATTCAATTCAAGACCAGATGGCCTATATTGTGAATAGTGATTATTTAGTTCTTATTTAGACAAGGATTTCAGATACATGAAATTCGAAAATGTATTGAGTTATATAGATGACATTCTAATACTTTCTAAAACAGACGAAGATCATGTTAAACATTTGAAAGAAGTATGTAATAGTCTACATAATTTAATTGTTAACCCATCTAACACTTCATATGTAATTTATTGTCTTTAAAGTGGATAAAATATTTATTGTCATTTTATACATTAGCTGAACATTAATTTAGTGTGTATTTTCTCAAATTTTACTGTCAATAAAAGTTGTATGTTTATATGTAATAATTAGATTATAAAAGGTATTTTAAGCATTTTTCGAATAATTTATATTTTGTTATAAGTGTTCGTATTTACCTGCATCAATAGATGTACGAAAATTATTTATTTAAAATATTTTAATTTAAAATCTTAATAACCAAACCTGTAACCTGAAGACTGAAATAACCAAACCTGTAACCTGAAGACTGAAATATTGGCCTGTACGACAATCGTTTCATATCACCTATGTTATTTCATAATATGGCTAGAATTATGTTATTTCATAATCTTGTAAGGAGGTAGAAAATTAGTTTTGTTGGGCTAAGACAAAAATGAAACAAGTTTGTGTTGTATAAAAAAACATAAAACCAATCAAGTACATAGTAAATACAAACTTATGAATTCTTTTTTAGTTTGATCATTTGTAATAATTAATTGTTATCTATGAGCTGTTTTCACATTTTTGTGTGTGATTTCCCAAATAAATTTAAGTACGTAATTTACTTCGTAACTTTTAATCCATGTATAATATTGAATATTTTTTTAACCTACTGTTTAATACTTTAATTACTGTTCATAAATACATTATTCTATTCCCAAAAATATAATAATTTGCAAAAGGTTTGTTCAGTTACATAAAGTATTACCAATATCAAAGCTTTTATAGAACTACCGGTTTAGTACATTTATTAAATTCCATAAACATTCTTTTCTCCTAAAAATATATTTAATATAATAATTTGAAAAATGAATGTTCATTCATAACCTACTTTACATTAATTATAACAGCCCTAATAGTATATTTTTCCATTGTTTTTAGGGTATAATAATTATAATATCCATTGTTTGGAAATCTAAATATTTTTATAATGAAGTTTAATTTTAGCTAATTGAAAGCAAACATAAGGTCTACAATTATAGTAAAGTTATATATAATTTAAAAAAATAACCAACAATCTTTTGGCGAAAGGAGAGAAACTGATCAAACACAGGCAATTTAGAGCTGCGTAAGCTCCTTTTGCCAACCAAGTGGTGGGGGAAGCGATCGGCGGCCGGACCGCAGGCCTACCATGGAGCAAGCGATATAGCTATTCTTATACACGTCGATGGGCTGCAACCATTGGTGTTCGTACAGGTTAACTAAAAACCCTTGACGTGACAACTGTACCATGATGGTATGGTGTTTACGTGTTGTGATCGTGATCGTGACGTCATGGTACGCTTTTGCAAGGTATTTTTTAAACAGCTGTATGATGAGAAAGATATTGATATTGAACGATCGGTTAATATATCATGTAGATGTAGTCATTACAATCTGTAGTTGTATTTTAAGCACGTAATTTTAATATAACGGTACAAATAACTCGGTGAATAAAAGGGTTTTCCGCATAAGTTGCCAGCGAGTGAAACGAAACAAAAAGTCGCTACTTTCAGATATTTGTTTTAGAAGAACTATAAGTTGTAAGTAATTTTTGTTTGAAGCAATGGAAAGATCATCTTTTGGAGAGTAATAAAACATATACTTTAGTTCCGATTTCACTTTTGTTTCGTTATACTGATATTTTTTCATTAACTTGTTTAGGGATTTTCTACAATAACAACCGTACCTCAAAATAGAACCATCAGATTAAGGCTTATATTTAATTGTCAATGAGTTTTATTGACAAAACAATTCTATATTTTTATTTTAAATTAAATTTAGAATATATCAGTATCATTATTATTTATGAAGTATATATTTAGAAATTTTTTATATTTTGTTGAAAATGTCAATGAAATATAAAATATATTTATTTTATATTTCAAAGTTTATTTTTAGTGTATGTGTTACTAATTACTAATTACTAATACTAATAATAAATAAATAGTGTATGTGTACTACACCAATAATAAATAAATGTAAAATTAAAAGGCAAATGCATTCAGTGCAAGCAATCCTGTAATGCTTTTTTCACTTTTTAATTTTTATAAAAAATTAAAAGTAAATAAAGAAAAATAAAAATTTTTATTTTATGAAAGCTCACAACGTGTCATAGTTTTCATAATATAAAAACTATTTTCATAGATCATATTTCTTGAATTTATTTGCTATTAATGAATCAAAATTTGTGAACTTGTTATTTGTACTTATAAAAAAGTTTATTATGTTGAGAAACAAATAAATTTTTATATTTTTGCAAAGTAAATTTATAGGTATATATACAAAATATTAATAATTGTTGTCATTCTGCATTGAAGGTAAAACATATTACCATTAATATATAATACAATTTTTGCTTGTTTTGTCAAAATTACAATTTTATTCCTGGAAGACTAAAGAAAGGTTGTAGGGAGTTAAAAAACTGGTTTTATAATAGAAAATTAAATTATAAATGGTTTGTATATCATGAAACTTGCATAAAAAAATGATTCTATTTTGCCCAAAGTAGTAAACTTTATGTTTAAAAAAAACAAATATTGTGTGACACATTTTACATGAAAAGTATATTGAAAACTTATAAATCAAGATATAGAACAATTATTCCTGAATAAAACAACATGCTATACATAAGGGTTTATAAAATAAATAGTGTTGTAAATATGTTCAATTATATGGCTATCACTACAGTGTCAAGTACAGGTGGAGAGCTAGCAATCATCCTCGGTTAGGTGCTAGCCTGAGCAACACTTGGTTTCCGTGTCAAGTACAGGTAGAGAGCTAGCAATCGTCCTCGGTTAAGTGCCGAGCCTGAGCAACACATGGTTTCCGTGTCAAGTACAGGTGGAGAGCTAGCAATCGTCCTCGGTTAAGTGCCGAGCCTGAGCAACACATGGTTTCCGTGTCAAGTACAGGTGGAGAGCTAGCAATCGTCCTCGGTTAAGTGCCGAGCCTGAGCAACACATGGTTACCGTGTCAAGTACAGGTAGAGAGCTAGCAATCGTCCTCGGTTAAGTGCCGAGCCTGAGCAACACATGGTTTCCGTGTCAAGTACAGGTGGAGAGCTAGCAATCGTCCTCGGTTAAGTGCCCAGCCTGAGCAACACATGGTTTCCGTGTCAAGTATAGGTGGAGAGCTAGCAATAATCCTCGGTTAGTGCCAGCCTAACAGTGTCAAGTACAGGTAGAGAGCTGGCATCCTCAGTTAGGTGCCAGCCTGAGCAACACTTGGTTTCCGTGTCAAGTACAGGTAGAGAGCTAGCAATCGTCCTCGGTTAAGTGCTAGCCTGAGCAACACATGGTTTCCGTGTCAAGTAGGTACAGGTAGAGAGCTAGCAATCGTCCTCGGTTAAGTGCTAGCTTGAGCAACACATGGTTTCCATGTCAAGAACAGGTGGAGAGCTAGCAATAATCCTCGGTTAAGTGCCAGCCTAAGCAACACATGGTTTCCGTGTTAAGTACAGGTGGAGAGCTAGCAATCATCCTCGGTTAAGTGCCAGCCTAAGCAACACATGGTTTCCGTGTTAAGTACAGGTGGAGAGCTAGCAATCATCCTCGGTTAAGTGCTAGCCTGAGCAACACATGGTTTCCGTGTTAAGTACAGGTGGAGAGCTAGCAATCATCCTCGGTTAAGTGCCAGCCTAAGCAACACATGGTTTCCGTGTTAAATACAGGTGGAGAGCTAGCAATCATCCTCGGTTAAGTGCCAGCCTGAGCAACACATGGTTTCCGCAGTAGGTATTCCGAATGCGCGTCTTGAACCACCGACTTGAAAAAGTTAAAAATGTTTTTTTAAGTTATAAAAATTTGTATTAAAATAAATATTTTTGGCTATCGGTGCGGCGTAGTCTTTTATCATGTCATCAAGCCTTGCTATTTAAAGAACACGATTACGTCCATAGATCATATTTTACGAAAAACCGTACGCCCACTCCGTACTCCACCGTAACTCCACGTCTGAATGGCTTTATGAAATTTCACTGAATTCCCGCGTCGTGAACGTGTTAAAGTGCAAACAGAAAAGGTATTTAAATAGAAAAGGATTTGGGCCCAAGTAGTAGAATCAGTTAGCTGAATATATCCATAAATATAACCAAGTCCTTCTGTATGTAGTAATTCAATGGTTCATATTGAGAAGACTCACGGGTTGTAAGCATAACATTAAGTATTTCGCGATGGAAGACAGTTTAGAAAGAAGAAACAGATCCCGCAGTATAAAAACATTATTCAGTAAAACAGAAATCAAGTTTATATTTTTGATTATTACCTTCTAAATTACTAAAAAACATACTAGTCGACAGACAGTTTACGCTTATGGTATCAACCAGTTCCAGTAAGGTGACAGGCTGCTAAACTATACCACGTTGAGTGAGTTAATTTTTATTTATCTATGTATATAATTGCATTAACTACAGAAACAAGAAGACTTTCTATGGCAATAGCCATTCAACGGTCTGTCGACAACTGTGGCTCCTTCAAGATGTTTTACGACTGTGTTCTAATATTAATGTTTCATGGCATGACCTTTCTCACCTAACTTCCTCCGTTACGAAAATTGAGCTACTTAACAGAAATAATTCAACAAGAAATCCATTTTAGATCATGGTTTGAAATAAAATTAACAGCATCATTACGTTAAAAGGCAATATTTTTTAACTTCCTTTATCCAATGGAGAATGTATAGAAAATCTACGAAGTGGAACATATTTATTTCAAGTTACTTATTTGTATAATTTTTATTAAGTTACATCCAATCTTATCTCTCCACGTCTGAATGGCTTTATGAAAGATCTTTCGACTTTTATGAACTTTTCTTTGTATCTTGCAGTTACTTGCCTGCCTGTGGTATAGCTTCGATCACGGGTTAATTCCATTTCTAGATTTTCAGAAGACTTCAATGATCTCTATCACCATGTATTTTAAAATATAGTATCCTTTGAATTATCTCCGGACCTTATTCAGTGAATAAAAGCATACCTTTTGAATGGGATATTTAAAATTCGATTTTGTGGTATATATTCAGAGAACTTTATTGTCAGTAAGGAGTACCACACGGGTCTAACTTGGGCCCTTTGTTTTTCCTGATTTGTGTTGTTCACCCACCTATGAAGATCGCTAATACAATAGACCATCCGACTCTTCAATCTTGTATTGTGGGCTAAAGATAATTACATGCCGCTGAACCTTGGAAATAAAGTGTCGGTTTTGTTGACGCATAAAACAAATCCGTTATTTTACTTTTATGACATTAGTGGCTGTAGACTCCAAATAGAGCATGCTGTTCGCTATCTTGGCGTCCTCGTAGACTCCAAGTTGATCTTTTTTGAACACGTAAACTGTATTGTATCAAAAGCTAGAAGGAATTTGGGTCTCGCCATGTGGACCGCTATGTATTTCAATGACAGGCATGCTTGTTTTAAGATGGTACAATCGGTATTCAGTAGCTTATTATTTCCCAATTTTATAATAAAAATTAATTGATGTACCTTCCCTTGAGACATAAAAAAAATATAAAACACTTTTAACCACTGCATTAGAATTTGTGGCATTATAAAGTGGTGAATTCAGCTGGTTTTTAATCAACTAGAAGACAAAACTGTTAAAAGTACAAATTTAATTTTTTATAACTATGATTCTTACACATAACTGAAGGAATTAAGATGTTCTTAAAGTAAAAATATTCATAATTTTAAAGGTGAAAAGTGAATTTTTTACCTTTAAAATTAGAAATTTTTTTAATTTTTTTATAATAAAAAACATTTCAGTCCCTTCAGTTAGCATACATGTAAAAAATGTAGTTATAAAACAATTAAATTTGTACTTTAAACGGTTTTATCTTCTAGTTGATTAAAAATCAGCTAAATTCACCACTTTATAATGCCACAAGTTCTAATGCAGTGGTTAACATTTTTTTTATTTTTTCTGTCTCAAGGGAATTTTATTTTATTTATGATACCAACAGCAAAGCCAATTTCACACTGCAAGCAACTAAGATAACTATTTGTTACAAATAATTAGTAATTGATTTTTGACTATTAAGTACAATGATAGAGTTTCTAAGAGAATTCCAAGTACAGAATTGCCATGCAACCTAACGAAAATGAAATACTTATAATAACTTATACAACATGCAGCAAAACTAATTAACAAAAATAATAAATATATCAAAACAGTAACAACAATTACATGAAAATAAATTCAATTCAATTTAATTCAATTCTTTTATTCATGAATATATACAGTAGAGGGAAGTACGAAGTATATCTCACATATCAATATCGAGCTAACTATTAATTAATTAAATTAAAAACTAAAATAGAGTTGACTGAGTTAAATTAAAGTAATTACTAAATACAGAGTGACTCTCTGACAGAATAAAACTCCTTTCCCAACAGGAATGCTTTTAATCTATTTCTGAAACAATCCCTAGAAACTTTGATATCTGCTAGCAGCCTATTAAAAAATAATAACCCACAATAAGTCAAATCTTGCTTACTGAGTGCCAGACGAAGTCTAGGAAGCCGTAGATCGGCCCTATGTCTTGTGGGGAAGCGATGCTCCTACCCAACCGTCCGAATGTCCTGAGACCCATCTGAAATAGACAGAATTACCCGAAATATAAACAGATAAGGTAACTTTAGAATATTAAGTGATCTGAAAACCTCCCGGCTTAGTGTTGCTGATTCCTTAATTACCCGAACAGCTCCTTTTTGTTCAAGAAATACTCTATAGGAGTATGGTGAACCTCACCATAATTTAATGCCATAGGACATAACCGAGGAAAAGACCCATAGTAAAAAATGTAATATGATTTAAACAACGTTTTATTAATATGGTATAGTAATGGAGGAATATGTACGATTAAATACAAATATGTGATTAAAATAAATATTTATTAGCAACGACCACTTGCAATAATTGTAGTAACGGAAGAGGTTTTAATAAGAAAAGCGCACAAGTCCTTTTTGGTAAAGTCCACAGTACATAGTTTGGTTGGTTGGTAACAGTAGTTAAAAATGTTCCGCAGTATTACAAGGAAAATGACATCTTAATAAATCAAATTATAATAGAACTATTTGATGTATAAGATGAAATAATTAAATTATTGTTTATTTTAATCATAATAGATAAATAACCAAAATATTTACAAATTAAATAATGGTAAAATGTTATAACACATACCGTGCACTAGCAGATGAGATAGGAGACAACAGTTAGATTATCTACAAAATATAATGGAAATTTAAAAGGTCCAGGCACTATACGAACACTAGCGTATAGTGTATGATTAGATCTCAAGGAGTTTTGTCTGTAGGAAGTGTGTGTGTGTGCGTGCGTGCGTGCGTGCGTGCTTGCGTGCGTGCGTGCTTGCGTGCGTGCGTGTGCGTGTGCGTGTGCGTGCGTGCGTGCGTGCGTGTGTGTGTCTAAGAGTTGTGGGTATCTATGAACAGGACTGGTGTTGAGTAAATGGTTGATCAATCAAGAGTTTTGTGTGTTTAGTAGGTGGGTGATAAATAAAAATTCTTATATGAAGAGTGTGTGGTTAGTCGTGTATAATAAGTGTATGTCAACACATAAGACTATCAAGTCTTTCGTGTTGAGTAGGTGGGTGCACTACCAAGGGGACTTTGTTTTTGGTAGTAGGATGGTCTACTAAGTCATGTGTGTGTCTAGGGTGTGTGGTTGGTCCTGTAAATTAAATAAGTGGTATATCAAAAGTATTATAAGTTGGTAAGTGGGGTGTCTATCAACAGGACTGTGTAATGAGTAGGTAGAAGGTCTAAAGTATATAAAAAATCTAGGTGTGTGAAATATCAAGAGTCATGTTAGTTTGGTACGTAGGTCGTCCATGTGTGTAGCGTAGGTGGTCAATCAAGAGTCTTATGTGTTTATTAGGTGGGTAGCCAATCATTAGTCTTATATGTGCATTGTGTGGTCAGTCTTATATGTTAAGTCTTGTTTGTACAGAGTGTGGTACGTATATTGGATAGGTGGAGGTGTATAAATAGGACTGCTTTTATGGTAGTATAATGATATTTTAAGTCATGTCTGCAGAGTGTGTAGTTGGTTTATCATAATTTTTCTATGTTTGGTAGGTGGTCTATCAAAAGTCTTATGTTTGGGGAAGGTGGGTTGGTCTATCAACAGGACTCTGTGTTGGGTAGGTGAGTGTTTAATCAAGCGTCTGTTGTGTTTAGTACGTGAGTGGTCAATCAAAATTCTTGTAGGTAGAGTGTGGTTACTCTAGTATGTTAAGTAGGTGGTCTGTCAGATGTCTTATGTGTTGGGGAGGTGAGTGGTCTATCAATAGAACTGTGTTTGTTGAGTAGGTGAGTGGTCAATCATGAGTATTATGGATTGGATATGTCGGTTATAAGGAATCGTGTTTTTAATAGGTAGGTAATCTAAGTGCGTTGGATAGGTGGGAAGTCTTGTTTATTAAGTATGTTGTCTGTCAATAGTATTATATGTTGGGAGGTTAGGTAGTCTGTAAAGATAACCATGTGTTGGGTTAGTGGGTGGTAAATCAAGAGTCTTAATAATGGATAGGTAGGGTTATGGAGTTTTGTAGGTATCTTGTACATGTGTGTTGTATAGGTGGAAAGTCTTGTATGTTAAGTATGTTGTCTGTCAATAGTATTATGTGATGGGAGGTTAGGTAGTCTGTAAAGATAACTGTGTGTTGGGTAAGCGGGTGGTAGGTCAAGAGTCTTACTAATGGTTAGGTAGGGTTATGGAGTTTAGAAGGTATCTTGTACATGTGTGTTGGATAGGTGGAATGACAACTAACGGCCTTATGTAGGTTGTCAATTAGGTGGTCAGTCAAAGATCTTGTATGTAGATTGTGTATGTGGTAAGTCTTGTATGTTAAGTAGGTCGTCTGTCAATAAGTTTTTGTATCGGTATAGTAGGTGGTATATAAAGATAACTGTGAGTTGGGTAAGTGGGTGGGAGAGTCTTACTACTGGATAGGAAGGGTCATAATGTTTGTTAGATTGGTCGTACATGTGTTTATGGATAGGTAGAGCCTTATGTGATGAACAGGTGGGTGGTTAGTCAAAAGTCTTGTATGATAAGTAGTTGGTCTATCAAAAGTCTTATATAATGGGTTAGTAATTGATCTAACAAGAGTGCAATGTGGAGAGTAAGTGGTTTGTCCATGTGTGTTGGGTGTGGTTGGGTTCCAGGGAGTGGTGTCTGTCAATTGTCTGAGTGTGTATGCGTAATTATGGTAGCCAAAAGCATCGCAAACTCTCTTCTTATATATTAGAGTATTATTGTATTTTAGTTTTACAAAGATACAGTACATAGGCTCTAATTCACAAAACAAAATGCGTGTATTAGTACCGTCACAGTACCACTACTTATATTTCTATTACATCATACTAAGTACCAAACTGTTAGGAGGTTTAATAAAGTATGTGTTTTCAAGCAGTAGTGATAGTGATAACGGAAGTGATACCGATAAAGCCTCGTAGAAAGCGCTCTTTGATCAGCTGACATTATGTTGTAAACTTAACTGATTATTCGTAAGTAGCAGTAATAATTTAATGTTAAATCACTTAAAACTGCAAAATAAAATTAACATTTAAAATCAACTTTATTAAATAATATTATATTATAGCAAAAACTCAACGGATTGGTAACGAAGATTTATAAGGTAAAATTGAACAGAATGCTCTTTTAGATGAGTTAAGTGAGCAATGAAAGGGTTGACTTTGGAAGTATTATTTCTTACTTAGCGGGCCACAATTATGTAAAATTTTTGGAATAAACTTATTCTATTCTATTCTATTATATTCTATTACAAAATACAATTTTAAATAAAAAATAATCCATTAAAGATTTAGGAATCCTTTTTGATTCAAAGTTTACATTTAATGATCACCTTATAGCATAATGTAAAGATTCATTTTCACAATTAGGATTTATCATAAGATCAAGTATATATTTTGCAAATCCCAATTCATTGAAATTGATATTCTTTTCTATAGTTAGATATAAACTTGAAAATGGAGCACTGATTTGTTATATTATATACCATGTCAAACATGATTGAAAATGTGCAAAGAAAGTTTTTAAAGTTTGTATTTTACAAATCTTTTGGAATTTATACTAATCTAATTCTTTATTCTGAACTTTTGGACATTTTTGAACTTTCAAGCTTATTTAAAAAAAATAAGTTGAACTCCCTGATTTTCTTTCTAAACTATTGAAAGGGAATATAGATGATAAAGACTTTTTGTCACAACTGAACTTTGTTATTCCTCGCCTTAGCTGACAAAATACATATTTATTTTCTATACCGTTTTCGAGAATTAACTTGGGTTACTATTCACCATTGTACAATATGTGTAGACTTTACAACTTGTACGGGCAAGAAGCTGAAATTTTTGACAATTATATTACTGTATGTAGATCAAAACTAAACTCTAAAATCAATAATTTGAAATCTGTGATATGGAATTGTTTATTGGTTGATTGCAATGTCTTATTTGCTTTTTTTTTCTTTTCTTTTCGTTTGAAGAAAAGAAAAAAAGCAAATAAGACATTGCAATTTTTACAATAAATAAACATTGCAAATAAGACATAAATTTTACAAATGCTAGTTAATGTTATTGCTGAAGTAGGCTATTAATTTATATGTAACTTGTCCTTAAGTTGTCTCTAACATTAATATATAATAGATATTGAATGCTGTATCTGTTCATAAGCATGGTAATTTTGTTATAAAGTTAAGTGCTTCTGTGTGGTTGGCTAACGCTGAACAAAGGCATTAATAAAGAATTTTTGAATTTGAATTTTTGGTAAGGCCTTCCAGAAGCTGACAAAATGGAAGTGGACATTTTTGAAAAACTATCAATTTGAGATGTATTTCAGTTTGACGATAGATGGTTGACAGGTGACTTTTTATTCTGTTTATATGCATACAAAATAAAAAAACGCTTGAAATACCAGAAGGCAAGTGGAAGTAATGAAGTGTTATTAGTGTACAAATTATTGCGTGGGCGTATTATAAACACTGGGAGCACTAGTTGGTTTTTCTTCCGTCTTCTCAAATTACATATATAATTGAACTGACAATCCATTTGAATGCTCCTTAAATAATTGATAATTGATCAGTTTTCTGATTTTTTATGATTAAATCAAATGTATTGAAAGATGTAAAGGTACAAATTTACTATAAGGAAAATAAATTAAAAATCGTCAGTCTTCATAATGACGATATTAAGAAACAATATTAGTATGTGTGTGCATTGGTGAATGAATACTTAGTTAACAGGTGCAGTAGTTGGCTCCCGCCCAGTACTTTGTACACTGATAACTCATACACCTCGACTTTCATTTCTGACAATTCACACGTTATTTATTTTTTATGTAAATAACAAAATAACAAGTCTCCAGAAACAACTGTCAAATTATAAGTTATTCGAAAATGTCCTCAACCAATTTGTCAGCTTCTGGTAGGCCTTTGCCCCCCTTACGCTGCTGTAAATATTTTCTCTGTTTTCCGTTATATTCCCTATACATCAAAAGAATGATCAGCCTTACCGAGAATTTTGTGTCTTCATTGGAAAAATCGCCTGTTTGAGCGCTCACACACCCTAATGGCTCCCAGCAAGCCGTGTGCCAGAATCCATTTTGTTGATGAATGAAAAAAAATGAAGAAAAAAAAATAAACAACAGTCCAGCCTAAAACTTTACGAATATTAAATAATAAAATTAAAGCCGATCAAGAATGCTACCCATAATCATGAGGGTTGCCAAGTTGACTAAGGAGGCTAACCATATATCACTGACCTACTTCATGTTGTTTTAATAAATAAGTCGTAAAATTGAATTATTTCACATATAAGACTGTTAGTCATGAATCTACTATTAAAATAATAAGTGTACAATCACAAACCAATAACAGCTATTGGACTTTAAGAAAATACATGATAAAATCATACATATACCAAAACACAATTTAAAAATGTTAATGAAACTGACTAAGTACAATGCTATTCTTGATATTGCATTATCTTATACATTAAATAATCTCATATTAAATAAATATTATCTCATATGAATATCATATTTATAAACAATACAGTAATAAAACCCAATATTATCAAACTATAAATATTGTTGAGTTATGAAATATTCTAATTCTCCCTGCCAGTATGCCATAAATAGAAATGACAATAGGCCTACTGAAGGAGGAGGTAGTTGCAAAAACCGCCACAGTACTGCAGCACCATCAGATATTGCCGTATGTCAAGCAAGCACGGCAAGCCATACACTTACTGTCTTCTGGGATGCGTGACTTGCATTTCGGTCGGATGACTGCCACTCCGAGTAAATTACCAGCGCTCTGATTGGTATTCCGGTCGCAGACAAATATATACATCGAGACAACATTAACAAATAGCATTAAAAAATCGACTACCAACAACAATATATACTATAAATTAACATCAGACTATAAACACAAATGTAAAACTAACTACTTTACTAAAAATTTTAGCTAAACAAAAAACAATACACTAAAAAGAATTGATAAATATTAAGAACAGCATGAATAGATATTACAAATCACCCACAAATACTTCAAATGTATTTTTAAGGCCTATTAGTGGACAACATTATTGTTGATGTCTTCCTTACTATGTGGGAAGAGTCTATGAAAAAGTCGACCTCAGGAGAAACTCGATTGCCAAGACGGAAAAACCGAGCCAGCGGAGTAATTTGATTATAGGCAGTAGCTCTGAAACGGCAACTGAAGGGATCAGTTGATCTTGATCAGAGTAGTCACCCTGAAATCGATCTCTGCAAGCAGCTCTGGGCAAGTAAGGCGGCCAGTAATGATCATATGAAGGGTTGCAGCATCGGAAACGTCTCTTCTAAGTTTCAGTGAATGCAGACTAAGATCGTCAGCTAGGAGCAACAAGGAAACATCTCGGTACTGCCAACTCAGCCTGACATCAAATAGCTTCTGGAGTCTTCTTTGTACGGCCTAGAGAGAACAATAAAGGACGTTTAAAGTGCCTGGATTATCGATTCCCTTAGTTGACCATACGATGAAACCAATTAATCTATTAGCAGATATTACTATGGTATTAATGTGAGTAGAAGGGGCCCCGATATAGCCCAGCTCTCTGGTTAATCCATTTTTGATGTCGTCATCCAAGATGGTGGCACCCTTGTTTTCCTCCAAATTTCCTAACGTCACTTTTGTATCAGCTGATGATTATGGGATAGGGAAGGATGGTAATAATATGACAGTGTACATCTAACAGACTTTACTAGTTCTATTTGAATTATAATACATTCTACATTTTATTATTCATCACTCCCACCTGAAAAGAAGTAATCAATATAAGTTATCATACAAATAAAACTCACAGTATACATTGTAGTGGATGTGTATCTGTATAAGTGTACCAAATTTGAACTAAATCGGCCGTAAATAACGAATCTGGATTCGTAGTGGTGGCGGAAACGATAAGTCCAGAGACTCTTGGAATATTTTTTTACAGCGAGGTCGGAAATAGCCGAAAACGATGGGATGGTGGTCGGATTAAGAGGATCGAAAAAATGTATAAGTTCCCTAGGACGCACCGTTATCGAGCTATAAGCAAAACACCACATTTTTCTAAGATTTTCTCCGCCAAATTCTGAAACTTTCTTAAGGTTTCTCAAGGTGGTCAGTGCCTCACTTCATGTTGGGATATGTCTATGACGTTATCCAAGATGGTGGCGCCCATGTTTCCCGCTAAATTTACTAACCTCACTTTTGTATATCGATTATATAAATTCGATTATTTCAGTTGATTATTTCATATTCAATTATTATATCGATTTTTTTGATTATTTTATGCGTATTTAAAGCGTTTTTGTGTGTATTTTACAATATCTTTATACACCTATAGTATCCTTTTTCTGTATCGTGTATTGTAAAATGGACCGTGTAAATTTTGTTGGTACTAACGAGACTTATATTAGAAAAATTAGTTTGTATGGTTCTAAAACTACGTTTACATATGTAAAAAATAGGGTTGCGATAATTTCGACTACTATGTTTCAACTTCTTTCCAAGATAAAAATTCATTGCTCACGTAACTCATCTAAAAGAGCATTCTGTTCAATTTTATCTTGTAGATTTTCGGCACCAATCCGTTGGGTTTTTGCTATAATATACTTAATAAATTTAATTTAAATGTTAATTTTATTTTGCAGTTTTAAGTGATTTAACATTAAATTATTACTGCTACTTACGAATAATCAGTTAAGTTTACAACATAATGTCAGCTGATCAAAGAGCGCTTTCTACCTAGCTTTATCAGTATCACTTCCGTTATCACTATCACTACTGCTTGAAAACATATACTTTATTAAGCCTCCTGACAGTTTAGTACTTAGTATGATGTAATTAAAATTCAGTACAAGTAAACGTGACACAACATAAATGTATTTCAATATTAGCACATAATGTACAAATATATTACAATACAAGTACAAAATGCACGAATATTATGGTGATCGATTTTGGAGATCCACGCTCACTTTTCTCAGACCAGAGGGATTCACAAAAGAATTCGCTATAATATTCGTGCATTTTGTACTTGTATTGTAATATATTTGTGCATTATATGCTTATATTGTAATAAATTTGTGTTGTGTGACGTTTACTGGTACTGTATATGTACCAACACGTATTATGCTAATTAAAATACTATTTGTAATAGAAATATGTTATTTTATATATAATCGACTAAAATAATCGATTGGATATAATCGACTAAAGTAACCGAATAGATGTAGTCGATACGTTACTCGAGTACAAACGTCTATATACAAACATGAGGTTAGGAAATTTGGCGGGAAACATGGGCGCCGCCAACTTAGATGACGTCGTAGACATGTCCCAACATGAAATGAGGCACTGACCACCTTGAGAAACCTTAAGAAAGTTTCAGAATTTGGCGGAGAAAATCTTAGAAAAATGTGGTGTTTTGCTTATAGCTCGATAACGGTGCGTCCTAGGGAACTTATACATTTTTTCGATCCTCTTAATCCGACCACCATCCCATCGTTTTCGGCTATTTCCGACCTCACTGTAAGAAAATATTCCAAGAGTCTCTGGACTTATCGTTTCCGCCACCACTACGAATCCAGATTCGTTATTTACGGCCGATTTAGTTCAAATTTGGTACACTTATACAGATACACATCCACTACAATGTATACTGTGAGTTTTATTTGTATGATAACTTATATTGATTACTTCTTTTCAGGTGGGAGTGATGAATAATAAAATGTAGAATGTAGTAAAATTCAAATAGAACTAGTAACGTCCATTAGATGCACACAATTGTATTATTGCCATCCTTCCCTATCCCATTATCATCAGCTGATACAAAAGTGAGGTTAGGAAATTTGGCGGAAAAAGTGAGGTTTGGAAATTTGGTGGGAAACATGGACGCCGCCATCTTGGATGACGTCATCAAAAAATGGACCAATCAGAGAGCTGGGCTATATCGGGGCCCCTTTTACTTCACACATTAATACCATAGCAATGTATGCTAATAAATTAATTGGTTTCATCACACGGTCAAATAAGGGAATCGACAATCCAGGCACTTTAAAGGTCCTTTTTGTTCTCTCCAATTATTAGCATACTCTAATCCCTCCTATTATGCAGGGATTAGAGTATGCGTCTGCAGTCTAGTCTCCTTATACTGCATGCCATGTGGATCGTCTAGAGGCCGTACAAGGAAGATTCCTGAAGCTAGTTGATGTCAGGCTGGGTTGGCAGTACCGAGATGTTTCCTTGTTGCTCCTAGCCGACGATCTAGGTCTGCATTCACTGAAACTTAGAAGAGACGTTTCCGATGCTGCAACCCTTTTATATGATCATTACTGGCCGCCTTACTTACCCAGAGCTGCTTGCCGAGATCGACTTCAGGGTGACTACTGGGTCAAGATCGACTGTTATTGAGCGGTAGTTTTCCAAGTCGATGAGGTTGTCAGATTTTGGCAAGGGTTTGACATACCCGTACATAAAAACTTGAGGAAAAACACCTGATGCCAGAGATTCACTGAAAAGATGCTGCAATGGCTGAGGGAGAAGACTTCTACAAAACCTCAATAAAGAAAGCGGTGTATTGTCCGGGCCAGCTCCTTTGGAAATACCAAGATTGAGTAATTTCAATGTTACGTCCTCCACTGTAATGCAAAGAGTGCCAATAGAGTCATTGGTAATATAGTAAAACACTGGAATGTTAGAAGAAGGTTTAGAAAAAAACAGATCAAAAGTTCTGCACATCTCTTTTTCTTTATCCGTTTAATTCCCATTGACATGCATTCTATGCGGAATCTCAGTAGTCATCTTCTTAGGTTAGATGTAGTACTCTCTTGACATGGAAAATGTAATTATAGTAACAAACTTTTAAGAGTTCTTTGCATTGGTGACGAAGAGTAGTAAACTGGTAGTAGAAATTTGGATTTAATGACTGCTTGTACTTCCTATGTATGATTTTTTCTCCGATTATCAGCGTTATCAATCCTGAAGAAAACCACTTAGGAAAGTGGAAGCTACCAAGAACCTTAATTGGACTTCACTGCAGTGCTGCTTCTTTCAAAGTATCAGAGAGGTGATGGAATTTGGCATTGAGATTCATTGATGAGTCTATTATTAATTTGGTTTAAATTGGCATTTGCAATAAAATCATGTGGCCTGCAAATTACACCTCTTTAGATCTCTAATAGTGCTCCTTTTAAAGGTTGAATGTTTGAATATATTAACTAATTTTATTATAAAACTGGGAAATAATTATCTCGCCGAACACCAATTGCACCAACTTAACCCTGGTTCGAAGTCATCTCGAGTATATCACTGTTATTTGGAATATAGACCAGGTATACACAGATGCAGCAGTCGAGGCCGTACAGAGAAACTTCCTGGACGGAGTGTACGTTTCGGGAGCTTGGTAAAGTGGAAACACGTGCAGAACTGAATGTATAAACCTTATTTGCTCGCCGAGCTGTGACTCACTTGCTTCATAGCCACACTGGTTCATTAGAGGCTATTGGTCTTAGACTTCCAGAATATACCTTTCGCTCAAATATACATTTGTTTACTTATTATTTGGAGTATTTGATTCAGTGATTAGTTGTGCTAGCATTGCAAACAGGCTTCACAACCTAAATTTTTTTAACAACCATAATGGTTTCAAACGATGCTAAAGGCAGTTTTCTCGACTATATAAGTAACCCACACTCAGCCACAAGCCCAATTTTTAGTCGTATATTCACGATAATTTTTTTTTAAATTCTTGGTAAAAATTAAAATGAAAGATTAGGTGGTTAACATAAAAAATACATTTTAAAATTTGATGTGATTAATGTGACTTGACCTAATTTCATTTACCAGTTATGTTGTTGTAAAACTAAAGAGTCTCATCCACCCTCAACTACTTCCACTGACTGAAGAGTTAGCAGCATACCCTTATAGCCATTTTGTTTGTTTCTATAATTGATTTTAAATCTACTTTTCAGCAAAATAAATATTAAGATTAAATGTACACCTATGAGATTCAAAAAGAGAATTATGTTCAGTTGGACTTTACTTTAAACTTACTATTTAGAAACCTCTAAAATGTTTATAAAAAGGTTGACTTATTGCTCAATATTATGAGTTTTATTCTGGAAAATACTTAATAATTTACTCGTGCCCATTATTTTAGTTTAATTATATTTTGAATGTTTGCAGTTCCTTATAAAGAAATGTTGAAATACTTTTTACAAACATTTAACATTTGAAATTACATGGTTAAAATAATTCTGAAACAAAAATGTACCATTGTCACAGTTATGTGTGTATACCTACTGGCTATGGTGACATGTTTAAAGATTGGTAGAACTGCTGTAGTTGTTAGGATATGACGGTAAAAAATAATGTTTATGTATAATATTAAGAATATAATACATATGTATATAACTTTACTCCTATTTGACGCCAAGCAAATATACTAATGTCTTGTCAAGTAAATATAGCCTACTTCCTGATAAGTCTCACCATTGTGAAACCTGTAATGTCACAAAAAAGTATACGTCTAGCTTTATATATAGTTTTATAAATATAAACATGTCAAATATTCATCCTTAACATCTCACGGTACAGGATTTATACGTATTATTATTTATATTATATATTATACTATGTCAACTGTGCCTTGAATACCATACATTTAATCACAACAACAAAATATTCGTCCTTTCAGGTCAACAAATATACTTTAAGTCACTTAAATCAAATATACCTCATGTAACACCACACAAATATGCCATTAGGCATGTAGTTAAAATATAACTTATGTCACGCGAAACAAATGAGCGTTATGCCCCATCATTGAAATATACCTCATATCATACTACACATCTTTACGTTAAGTCACTTCACTCAAATGTCCATCACGTCACACTACATAAAAATGTACACAACAATTCGTATAGTTTCAAAATAACTCATATCACGTCACACACGTGGGTACGTTAAGTCTCTTCATTCATTTATACCTAATGACACGCCACTAAAATATACTTTAAGTCGCTTAATTTAAAAATATCTAATGTCACACCACACTAACATACGTTAAGTCACTTCTTTTAAATATACTTATTGTCAGCCCAATATACCTCATGTCACCACACAAAAGTTTACGTCAAGGTACTTCACTTAAATATTCGTCCTTCCGATAGCAAAATCACGCAAGCAATTAATTAGTATCAAAAAAAAAAATCCTGCTTGACTGTTTATGAAATTAATTATAAAATGTACAGTTTGTACTTAAGAGTGCACAATAAATAATGCTACGCATCTCAAATAATTTAGTTCTGACATTACTTCTGTAATATTAGATTTTTTAATTCTTATACTATTATGGATAATCCTACATAACCATAACGTAGCTATTCAGACATACAAGAATAAATGGTACTGTTTTATATTTATCAACGAAGAACTCAAATGTTAACGTATACATGAAATATATATGTTAAAATAAATCATATAAAATCTGTTCTAACAATGACTACAGGCGTATTGAAAATTAATTTGTTTTAAGTTTATAAAATAGCAATTGTTTGTACAATGCAGTTTTCTAGTCCCACAGGATGGATACATTTTACGGGAGGTAACACTTTTATAACCCAAAGATATGACGTTTCAACATTGGCTGTATAACATGAACTGCATTCTTTGAAATAAAACTGGTCTACATTTTTATGTATTGAGACTATGAAATGCGATTTATTTTGTTATGTCAGCGAAGTTTATAATCGTTTGATCTTTTATCGAATTGGATTTTATCGATTGTTAACAATTTTAATTATTTTACAAATTAAATAAATTATTAAATTTAACGTTGCTAAAGTTAAATTAAAATGTTTAATTTTTACGGGGATGAGATTAACTTACAATAATACATATATATTATTTGATCATATATATTATTTCTTGCTTCAAACTGAAACATTAATTTTTCATTTCCTGTTTGGCGTTTTAAAATGTATATATTGTCAAAATAAAACGATGAAAATGAGCTGTTGTAGTCCAAATACTTATAATCAACAGGCAATAGACACTAGGGCACTGCATTTTTTATGTGGACTTCGAACCACTAGATGTAACTGACAAACAGATGATTCCTAATCGTCCTAATCCTAATCATAGTGAATAAAAAGTCCTCATCAAACCAACTAAACTACCAACACACATTCACTTCCATTTCCATACACCACTAAATTAATTAGTGCCAGTCAAACTTAGGACGAGTATAGGACAGATGGGCAGGTCGTAAACATACATATGTATTATATCCATGTAGCTACTAAGTAATTATCCTAAACGGTAACACATAAGTCGATCAAATAAAATTATAGTAAAAACCTCTATTTACTAATCACTCTAAAGACCCTTCCAAGCCTTACAAAGACTTAAGTCGCCCATACATACTTATTACCCTGATTTTAAATCTAATGTAATAAAATATATTTAAATGAATAGTAAATAAAACAATATTTTTATTACAACTGCATTGATAAACAAGAATATACTATATTGAAAATATATACTAAAATGCCACTTTTCAATGTTGTTGTTCTGAGCATAAATAAATAAAACGTTTTGAAACTGTACTGTATTTACTATTACATTACAATTACATTAAGCGGAGGAATATGATATGATGAGACGATTTGTTAAACAATGACTACTTGGCTAGGTGAGTTCATGGTTATCGGTATGATGATGGTGACTCTGGGCGGGAACGTTGGACTTACGGATTTGGAAGTGGCATGAGATAGGACAGCCAATAGAGTCGCTTTATTAATATCATATGGTATGACGTCACTACATAGAACATAGAGTTAAGCTACATATCAAAGACATTTGATAATGAACATGATCAGCTAGTGATAATATTATGTAACATTGTGGATACATAACATTCCTCCTTTCCAATTCTTTGAAAAATTCAAACATAGTTTTAAAAATAAAAATTTAAGATAGGCTACTATAGGCACATAGTATTGAGAACTACAACATTTAAAACTGGCACATTTTAAGTAACAAAAAATTAATCATTTTAAAATACAAACATAATGATTAACATAAGTGATGCATTAATTAACTCTAAAAAGTATATTTACAAGTTAAGTCTTTCGACAGGCTTTCTAATTCTAGGTGGGTGTCTTCTACTATTATCAACAATAGTAGAAGAAATAGGGGTCGCAATAGTTGTACGTGGATGGGGTGAATGGGATACATTTTCAGGAGTTGTATGACGCTGGGAGTTGTGACGTTGTGGAGTGGTAGGGACTTGTTTTCCAGCTGATCTGTTGACATCATTAGTAGAGGTATGGGAATGGTTAGGAATTCTAATCTGCTTCCTTAATTCTCTGTCATTACTTTGCACATCTGGTGAAGTAACTACGTCATCACTGTGTACAGTATTACTATTCAATCCTATCAGCTGATCGATATGCCTATTCCAAACAATGATTTTAACATGACATGATATGCCAGACTTTAACGTGACAGAATACAGAGGCAGAAACAACTACCGAACTGGGAATCACAGGACGGTAGTCCACGAACGCTTGCTCTCACACGCTGGTGTTCGTTTTGTCAACAAGTTGCTGGATTCAGTTAAGAATGCCCCAACGCTCAAGGCGTTAAAAACTCGTCTCAAACGCTGTTTAGCGTCTCATGCATTTTATAGTAGGGACGAGTTTATGGCATACAACTGGGAGACCACATAATCAGAAGACTGACAACTGATGTCGGAAGTGGGGATTTGGTATGAGTGACTATGCTATGAGTGCAACCGTAAATGATGTATGTTTTGACAGAGACTTCGATGTGGGATGTATGTTTTAGATTTATATATAGGGGTTACGTTTGCTATACATGTTTGTAATGTTATACAAATAAATATTTGATTTGATTGATTTGATTTGAATACATGACATTGCTTAATTGTTTTACAGCATTACCCTCAATCCACTTGTCTTTAGATTTATAATTTTTTATAAGGACAGGTTGATTAGGGTACAAATATCTAACATTTTCTTTTGATTTATCTTGTTTGACTTGTACAGTTTTGTTTAAGTTTGATTTTAGTAAATCAAGGCGTGATCTTAATGGACGAATAACCAAACATTAATTTAGCTGGAGTTTCATTAGTTGTGCTATGAAAGAAATTACGGTAATCAAACAAAATTCTATTTAATGCGATGTTAACATCAATGTTATCTTGGAAAGCACATCTTAATTTACGTTTTGCATACTTGACAGAATTTTCTGCTTGTCCGTTTGGTTGAGGGTGATAAGCAGATAAGAATGTATGTCTTATACCATTTAACTGGATAAATTGTTTGAACTCTAAAGATGTGAACGGTGGTCCATTGTCACTATGCAAAGCCACTGAGATCCCAAATCTAGCAAACACTTCTCTTAACTTGTTTGAGAACTACAAACAAGTAAAGTTCTACAAGGCTAATTTAGCGCTTGTCGAATTAACTTCAAAAACTTCTAACCATTTTGTATGTGCGTCTATAATGATCAAAGACATTTTACCTTTAAAAGGGCCTAGATAATCTACGTGTAATCGTTCCCATTAATTAGATGGATAGCTCCACACATACAATTGGCTTTTGTTAGGTTTAACACGTTCCATGTGGCAAGATGAACTATTAGCAAGGGCTTCGGTACTTTCATAAATGTTTGGAAACCATAAATAACTTCTAGCAACTGACTTCATTTTTACAATTCCCCTATGACTTGCATGTAACTCATATAGTACCTAATTACGTATTTTACTAGGAATTACTACTTTATTCCACATTACAATTCCATGCTCAACTGTTAGTTCATCCTTTCCCTGGAAGTACGGAACTCTTAATTTTCCTCCCCAATATGCTTTGGCTATCCATACATAATGTAGTTGTAAAATTTACATAAATTAGGGTCATTTTGTGTTTCCTTTTGAACCTCCTCAAATGTTAAATGAACAGAACTTTCAACAACACAATGCAATATGTACCTTTCCATTTTGGTTCGTATATATTTACAGTGTGTTTTTTAGGCAATTGTAAGTGGGATGAAGCGTCAGCATTACCACGTTTCTCAGATTTTACATATTGAATATCAAAATTTTAACCTGACAAAAATAGAGCATATCTCTGTAATGTACTGGCTGTAAACACTGGAAGACCTTTTTTAGGTCCAAAAATATTTAACAAGGGTTTATGATAAGTACATCAAATAAATTTACGGCCATAAAAGTATTGGTTAAATTGTTTAACAGCATATACTATTGCTAATGCCTCTTTGTCAATTTGTGAATGACATTCTGCTGGGGATTGAGTGTGAGAGTGATATATTACTGGTTTCTCTATACCATCTTTAGTAATGATACTTAACACACACCCTAGTCCAGTTGAACTAGCGTCTACTACTAATTTTACAGGTAATTCCGGATCATAATGAACTAACACTGGTGCTTTGGTTAACACTTCTTTGACTCTATTGAATGACTTAAGACCACTTTCGTTAAAGTTAAAAACAACACCTTTTTCAATAAACTATACAAAAGGCTTTTAAAATGGTTGACATGTTTGGTATGAACTTCCCATAATAGTTAATTAAACCAACAAAAGCTTTAACTTCAGTTACGTTATTTGGAACAGGGGCATTTACAATGGCTACTATTTTGGATTATGACGTATGCAATCTTTCTTTATCAATACTAAATCCTAGATATTCTATTTTATCTGAAAATAACTGACACTTGTCTTTTCTTACTGTAACCCCTCTTGCTTTTAATCGATTACAAACTGCCTGTAACCTACAAAAATGAGTTTGTACATCTGGGCCACTAGTCGATTATTTTTATACTAATTTGATGTAAATCGGCCAATTTTGACCAATTTGTACTGCCAAACTAGTTTTTCTTTTTAAAACTAATTTTTAATTATTAGTGAAAATTAAATATAATTTATATCAAAGCGTGAGCATATGGAGGGACAAAAATGTCCTATGTATGATCGTAATAGTTTTGTTATTGCTTCATAACCAAAATAAATAGCCGGTTTCAAGAAAAAATTCAAAACATAAATAATATACTCTCTAACTTTATTTATTGTACAATATTTACAAAATAATTCAAAATTGCGGTTTTGTTGTTACAATAAAGTTCGTGTACTTTCCTTCTGCTGGCACCAGTTAAAACTCTAACTGCATCCACGATGTTCCTCTTGCTCATTTCCGGATTAACGCATAGTAATCGGTTAACGACTTGGAGAGTATTTGGACTTGGGATGAGTAACCAATCTTGAACTTTGTAATGTGACTCAGGCTTGTGGTGACTCATTGGAACGCGACACATTATAGCGAGTGAATCAAACAACCCTTATCTTTGGCGACAAAATCCTTTTTGGCTAGTTAGTGGCTTTCTGTTGTCGTGTGAACAACTATGGCAGAACCGACACCTACGTCTCCCGAAAAGTATATAACGAGTCGAACTCATAATCCATATTCAAGTGGTGAACGGCGAATTATTTTACACGTTTACGGAGTGCTTCGTATGGAAAATCCGGAAATGAGCAAGAGGAACATCGTGGATAGAGTTCGAGTTTTAACTGGTGCCAGCAGAACTACTATTGAACAACTGAAAAAAGAATTTGACAACGGACCGTTGGTTACCCCGGGGAAAAAACGACCAAATCGGCAGGGGCAATAATTAATAAATCGTCAAAAATGCTGTTATACCCTCTAAACCTTGTAAAGTTTGCTCTATAACCTTTTGAACAATTACAGGTGCAGATGAAATACCATAGAATAGGGTACAATATGAAAATAGACCTTTGTTTGTACTTATGGCACATAATTTTTGTGACTTCATTAAGTTTGAGCTGGATGTAAGCTTGACTTAAATCAATTTTACTAAAATAAGTACCTTTTTGCAAACTAACAAACATGTCTTCTATTCTAGGAATAGGATATTTATCTACTTCTAAATACTTAATTAGTGTTACTTAGAAATGACCACAGATTATAATTTCACAATTCTTTTTTAATACTGGGACTATGGGAGTGCCATATTCAGAACTATTTACAGGAATCAAAACATTTTCATCTTAATTATGAAAAGATGTGCTTTTCAATGTAAAAATTTTAATACAAATATAATACAATTTAGCTGCAGGTTAAGTTTATACACAATTACTTATTTCCTCGTGCTTTCCTATGAGATAAACATTTAAACAGTAATATACAAATTTCGTTAAAATAAATTTAAATTAGGGGACTCCCCCACACTATTCGCGTACCAACCCTCATCAATGAGACATTTCAATAGAACACTACAAAGAAGCAATGCTTACACCACTATAAATATTGTAAACCTAAACAGCTGTTATATGTGTCATTAAGAACTCTGTAGTGTTGGTGATAGGTGAATCGTAATTTATATCATAAAATAATTATATGTGATAGGCATATATTATTCCTTTAGGACATAATAGTTTCACTAATTAATTTAATAATTAAAATGCTACTACAGAACCTAGTTATTTTGTATGTAAAAGAATGATAGTACTAACACATTTAAGAGTAATTTTACAATCGTTTCTTGCTTGTTGGATTAATACTTAAATATTTTATCATTTGAATCTGCAGGCTAAAGTCTAAGTAGACTGATGAAATGTGTTGGTAATAAAAACATTATTTCTATATGAAATAATACGGCAATGAGCATCATTATATAATTGTATGATGGTCAGTTCATGTGAAATTGTTGCCCAGATACAAAAGAAACACTAGTTTAAATTTCAAATCTTTTGTCATATGAGATTATATTTCATAACACCGTACGTATATGGGTGGGTGTGAGGGTCAAAACATCGTACGTATATGGGTGGGTGTGAAGGTCAAAACATCGTACGTGTATTGTTGGGTGGGAGGGTCATAAAATTGTACGTGTATGGTTGGGTGGGAGGGTCATAACATCGTACGTGTATACTCGTAGATGGGTGGAAGGGTAATTTAATAATATTGAGTCTATTTTACTTTTATACGTTTTATACTACTCAATAAAATAAATCGTTGTAATAAATAATAATACAAAAGATAAAATCAAACTCACACATCTACATATAAAATATACCTAAGACATACTAATTAAAACATTAAAAACTAAACATTTTATTACAACCGTGTCTATAAAAATAAACCCGGCAGACCACTTAATATTTCCGTTGACTCTATTTTTAAATAATTAATTATTAATGCTCTTAATAAAATCGACTGAGATGTACTGTAAATTGTTTAAACCACACTTTGGTTTAACTCCGCATAAATCAAACTGGTTCCTTATCTCATCATAACCACACAATACGAAGGCACATTCGTTAACTCTTTCGTGGACTCATAAGTTATCAATCAATTTACTGTACTCATAAAACTATGACGAATACAGGACTGCGGTGGGGGAAACTTTCCCCTTACCCCTAAGATTGGTCTCCGCTACGTTTCACCCGCTCCGTGAGCGATTCAGTTAGAGTGTTATATACATCGATGGTGTAGGTACTGCCCCTGACGCATATTAACAAATCCTTAGTTGTCTCAGCGCTAGCTTGGCTGAGATGCCCGAGTCAAAACGAAGTTAGCCGAAACCGACCCATGTTCGTGCTCATATTTGGCGGGAGACGGCTTTGTTTACCTTACCTCTGATGCTGTTATTGTTTCAAAAGTAAGTTAGTGAGTGATATTACCGGTGCTTTGAAGTTGCGAGGAGGGTTTATCATTGTAACTACAAATTTGTTAGTTTTCAAAGTGGACAGAATAGTACACAATTTAATAGTACAGTGTACTGTAAGTTCAAAGATGAGAAGTATGATGAAAACTGTGATGTATTTATTAGGGAGTTTTTAAATGAAAGCCATTCAAATTGGATAACAAAACAAAGGTATGGAAATATAAAACGTTTCTTGTTCAGAAAAGATTTTGTTTGCTAACATTCAAGTAAAAATAAGGCTCCAATTAAGAAATGTAAGGCTTAGGGACAAGGATTGCGAGGCATGTATCATTTTTAAGTTTAAAAAGGTAAAAAAAAATACTATTAAAAATGATATAAACCTCAAGGAAGGTCTCAACTTTTTCATTTTGAGTAATTTTTTGTAATGAGTTATTAAAATAACAGAACAATTAATAACTCATTACAAAGCTAAGTCCAAGGCAACTCGCCACTCATTAACCCTAGATGTTGCAGATAATCCCTCCGAGAAGGGCTATCTGCAAAAACTACGTGATCCAATGTTTATATATCTTCTCCAAATTCACATGATGAAACTTGTGCGATATACATTTTAATTTGGAGATTTAAAATGCTTAAAGTGTTTAGGAAACAAACAAAACGTTTCGACAGGTATAACAGGCTCCTGTCGTCTTCAGATGTACTTACTAACTTAGCCTGGAGCAGTAGAGCAATCTTATGAGGAGTTGCAACAAGAAATTAAGGATAGTGAAAAAGCAGTATGTTATTTTAAAACACTTTGGGAGCGAAGCGGTTGTTGGTGCTTATCAATCTGCAGCAATGTGATGACCCGAGGGAATAATACAAACAACTAGCTGTACCCGCCCGCTTCGCCGGTCATAATATTGAGTTTGATTTAGAACCTAATAGCTGAAAGAATTCGAGCATTTTTGCTTCTTCTACCAATATTAGATTTTTTAGGAGGCATGTCATAAAAAGTAAACTGCAAAACAAATAATTATTTATTTTTTATTTTCACGTTTCACCACATGTTTTAATTACCGAGGAAAAAAGGTTAACACCAAATACAGATCACCGGATCAAGTAAAAGTAGTGTGTGCTACACTCTCAAGGTGAAATGTAGAACTACAATAAATCAAAACATATACAGTTATGTTGTTGTGAGAACTTCAATCTGCTTATGGCATGTGAAACTGCATTAAACCACACAGTCATATGGTTTTTTGTAAACAATTCTGATTCTCCATTTGAATAACATGGGATCTTTAGGAGCCCGTGGGGCGGGACCTTGTGGACGGATCTGCATCAAACTTCACAGAAACCATCTCGAGAGTATACAGGACAACATCCTAAAGTTTCATGGCGATCAGTTGGATGGTTTGGCAGCGCATAAACTTCATATATATATATATATATATATATATATATATATATATATACAAACATCCTCTTTTATAAATATAGATTAGCCTACTGTGAAGTTTCCGTGCACATTTTTAAAAATGTCGTACTACAACGATGCAAAGCCTTCAATGCATGCGCTTTAATTGAGTATATTGGTAACTCTTTTGTAAACTACCACAGAACCAGACTAATTGATTTCGCCAGTTATCAACGTGATCAAAAGATTATGAGCCACTTCGTCAAGTTTATTAAGTCTAGTACAAAATTGAATGTTGTCAAGATATACGAAACCGAGTTGTCTGTTAGCTCTGAAACAGAAAACATTATTTATACAGTGAATGTAGATTTTGTAACCTGTGATTGTCCATTTGGTAGAGGAGGTCGTTATTGCAAACACATGTATGCTATAGAAAAACAATTTAAAATATTGTTCTACAACCTAGATCAGCTGAAAAAAAGATAACTGTGCAAGAATCGCTTTTGGTCCTAATTGTTCATCCCATTTTTTAAGCAAAATGGATATAGCCTTGGAAAAAGAACCGTCAAGTGTCTAACCGTCATTTAAATAACCAAAACGAGGGTTTGACAAAGTCTGACCACCAGGAAGTGCAACTATCACTGAAACAAACACCTACGGATGCCATTAGAGAAGAGCTGAACCGCGCATGTCAGAACTTTTACAAGCAGAAAGCAGTTCTGCAAATGTAGAAACAAGTTTTACAAAATGCTAAAGACCATCAAGACACCGGAACAAGATTGTGTTTTTGCCCTAGAGAAACATAAATGTCACAGAAGAAGAGAAATTAAAGAGCAACCCACTTCAATAGGTCTCAGAAAAACTAAGGGCTTATATACAAGTAAAAAGATACAATCAGGAAGACCATCAGAAGTAGGCCTACTCCAAAATCGCAAAAAAGTGCCAAAATGAAAACACACACTGTCCAAAAATATTGAAGCAAATGTGTCTTCAGTAAAGATACATTAAATGTTTATTTTATACTTTCTAAGAGCGGTTACTTTTTTTAGTATATATCAACATCAACCTGTTGATTGTCTTTGTTGCTATAAACTGTTTAAATATTTGATGAACACTGACTTAAATTCAAATGCATTCCTTATAAATTAAATGTTTACTTAGAATTCATTATTATTTTTTTAAATGTCCCCTCAAAGATAATCAGTAATATCTATTATTATAAATAAAATTGTATTAATAAATTCCGTTTCTTGATTTCCATCTCACTATGACACGAGTCTGTCTTATACTGTCTTACTAAATTTAAGTTAATTCAATCAGCTGTTGATTTTTCTATTTAAATAGTTGTGTATTTACATGTTTAGAAAATGTCAGAAGTGCGTTACTGTAAATGTAGTGCGTTGCTGTAAATTATAAACCACAATGTCAACAAATGTTTGGAATTTGTTGGAAACAAACGAATGAGGTGGTGGCGTTATACAAGATGGTTGGCCGCTCAGCGCATTCTTTGGAGAGATTGGGTAAGCGTACTAAGCTAAATATAAATATAATTTAATGATAAGTTCGCAACACGGTTTCTAATCAATGTAATGATAAGTTCGCAACACGGTTTCTAATCAATGTAATGACTAGTTCGCAACACGGTTTCTAATCAATGTAATGATTAGTTCGCAACACGGTTTCTAATCAATGTAATTATTAGTTCGCAACACGGTTTCTAATCAATGTAATGATTAGTTTGCAACACGGTTTCTAATCAATTTAATGATTAGTTCACAACACGTTTTCTAATCAATGTAATAATTCGCTCGCAACACGGTTTCTAATCAATGTAATGACTAGTTCACAACACGGTTTCTAATCAATGTAATTATTAGTTCGCAACACGGTTTCTAATCAATGTAATGATTAGTTTGCAACACGGTTTCTAATCAATGTAATGATTAGTCTAAAACACACATTATTTCCATATCACTAATTCAATTAAAACTACATCAATGTGAGGTTAATTTTGTTTGATATAGTCTCGTTTGGAAGAAAGGAAGGATACAAATGTCTAATATTAGAGTGTTTGATAATACAGAAACAACTTACTCGTAGCAATTGTAAGAGTACATTTGTTACGATAACCTAGTTAGAGTCCTAGATATCGAGTACATATTGAGCACTCTTGTAATTTTTACTCTAAGAAAATCGAACGTGTGTTCAGTAGTTTGCCCTTAATTGGAATTGACGAATATTAGAAAAAAAATCAATTACTCTCCACATACCGTGCGTGATATCACTTCAGGAACAAGTCCGAGGCAAATACTTACTAACTAAATTTAAAATTACCAACAAAATTGCCTGAATAAAATCTACACCACAACTGGAAACACGTTTCACAAACTGAAGTAAGGGTGAGAGTAGATAAGTGGTCTCGGCATACCAACATTTCATGTAAATTAAGTTTTATAGTGTTAATATTTTCCTACCTTTGTTATTGTTTCGATATCCTTTATGTTATCTAATTTTTAAAAGTGGCTAACATATTACTTTAATTCATAAGGATGTTTGACTGATCTAAGGATAGCTCTACTAATATGCTGTTTAAGATTTAGGGTTTTCCTTTGTGTTAAAATGCTTATGATGCCTTCCACACTGTGGCAGCGAAACAAGTATCTACAATTAATTGATTAAAAGGATATTTGTTAATTTTTAGTCAAACCGGAGTCCAGGAGATCAATAAACAGATTCATAAGCTTTAGGAAAAAATGAAAACCAAAACACTCTCAATAACAGTCTAACTATATGGATTTAAGTTTATTTCCATCGTAAACAAAAGAAACAATAATTATTTCCATGAACAGTAACGACTTTTCACTCAACACCGATGACATTTTATAAGCTCCTTTTTTATAGACAGGCTAATTCATTCAGTACGCTTTATGTATAATTCTTATAAATACTACTTTAACTTGATATTTTAAACAATAATTTCTTTCTTTTTCAGGTTAAGGACTATTATTCAACTGCCACGTAAGTAGATGATTTGATATTATTTATGTTAAAAGTAAGTATAAACTATTTATTTTGATGAACTCGTCTATTACCTTATTGCCTCTTCTTTCTTCTCTTGGACTGGTTATTCGTCATTTCCTCTTCACTAATAGAATCCTTTTTGTCGCACTCTCTGTGTAGCACCATTTCAACTAGCCGTGTGTAGGTGTTTATATGTGTGTTCTTCAATAAATTCCTTTATTGAGACTTAGGGATATTTCTTATATGTTTTAAAAAATGTGTTGTACTTTGTAATTTTTTAATTTGATTGGGAAGGAGTCTTGTAAATTTAGATCCTGTATAGGTTGGAATGTTGGTCTGTGCTAAGGCAGGTTTATATTGTGTTTGTTACTTGTGTTGTAATTGTGACATTCTGATCTAAGTGTTGGATTGGATTTTTTTACCAAGATTACAGTTTCTATGATATATTGTGACAAAACGGTCAGGACTTTTTTTACAGTTACATAAAAAGGGCTTTGCAATTTTCAACGTGGTTTTTCCTGCATATTAATATCAAGGGTTTCTTCTGTAGAATGAGTATTTTTTCCATATTGGTAGCAGATGTTGATTGCTATGCTGCAATAGCGCATCGGAGATGAGATACGAAAAGTGAATGATAGGCTATTACAGATTGTTCTTTATTTTTTATGGTACGAATTCATTTTATGACGTATTGTGCAGAAGATAATTGTGCACAAGGGTTCAGAGTGATGTATACTCAGAACTTTTCTAGAATCTTGTGTTGAAGTGTTCAAGTCTGTCCAGTCGTCTTCATTTTGGTAATTATTGCTTGATATGAAATGTATGTCTCGTTTTGTCTGTATTTAATTTCAGGTTCAGACTATTGCATATTGATGTGACTTTATCTATTGTTTCAGTGATAGACTGTAATTTATCCCCTCTTTCTATTGGTGTTATATGGTTGTGTCGTCTGCAAAAAGGATGGATGCATTTATGTTCGTCGGACAAATTTTTTGGAAGGTCATTGATATAGATAAGGAAGAATAGGGGACCTAATGTGGATCCTTGTAGAACGTCTTTTGAATTTTGTTTAGTTGAATATCGGGTTGTTAATATTGTGTTGTTTATTTGATGGTCAATTTCCACATATTGGTGTCTGTGTTCTAGGTAGTTTTCAATAAGTTTTCTTGTCTGTAATGTTTACCTTTTTGAGTTTTTGAAGTCGAACACTTTCCGAAGGTCCATAAAAAGACCGGATGCACTTTTGTTGCTTTCCCAGATGTTAGCAATGTCTTCACAGAGTGTAGCAGTTGCTGAATTAGTTCCAAGATTTTGCATAAAGCCGTGTTGGCTCATTGTAATTAACTTATTTGTTTCTAAATGAAGTGTAATTTGGTTATCTATGGTTCTTTCTAGAAGCTTAGATATGGTAAATAAATTTGATATAGGTTGATAATATCCAGGATCCTGTTTATATCCTTTCTTAAATTTTTGATAAATCTTTGAGGTTTTTTTGATTTAGAGGTATTTTATTTTCTGTCAGTGAGATATTGATAATATGCAGTAGGGGTTTTGATATTTCTTTTCAACACTATTTTAACATTTTGTACACATATATGAACATACACATATTGAGGTTACACATCTATTTAACGCAAATTATTTCTCTTGATAACATTAAAAGGGATATTAATGTTATAAACATGAGTTGTGTAACATTATTTGTTTGCTGATGGGTTGAATTGAGAACTCTTCAATACTTTTCTTTTTTTTTTCTTCGTTAAAAAAAATATTTTTCTTTCTATTTCGTAATTTCCTAGTTTTTTTTTAATGGAAAGCCTTATCTAAATTTAATTTAATAATCTTTAAACATACATTGTACAAACTACATATGTTTTATAATGTTTAATATTATTAAAAATAGTGATTTTTATTGATTTATGAGTTGGTCATTTGTTACCCCTCCTTGGGCTTTGCTGTTACCAATTTACCTTGGGCTTTCTAGCGTTAAGTGTACTTTTTATTAGCTAACCAAGACCTTTATATGATATTCTATAAGACTATAAGCCCTATTTGAAAATATGTAGTTCCTCCCCCACCCTTCCCCCCTGAGGGTCTAGTCTTTGAGAGGACGCAATTTCTTGTAGGGCTGTCCGAATATAAATATGTAAATGCATATTTTTATTAGTTAACCAAGACCTTTAAAATGATATCCTACAAGACTATGAGTGCTATTTAAAAATGTTGAGTTCTCAACCCCTTTCCTCTGGGGGTCAAAACTTTGAGAAGATGACATTTCTTCTAGAACTGTCCGATTTTAAATCTGTAAGTACATTCTAATTGGCTAACCAAGGCATTTAAAATGATACGTTATGAGACTATAAGTGCTATTTTAAAGTTTTGAACCCCCACCCCCCTTTCGCCTGAGGGTCAAAAAACTTGAAAATTATCATGAATTATGTAGCCTTTGTATCTAGTAATATTGCTACAAACAGATATGACATATCAACATATTTCTGGGGGGGGGGGGGTTGTGGTACTTACGTTTCAATCACCCTGTATACTTACTATAAATGTGTTTTGGAGATCAATACAAAAAATATAGTAAATACGGCATTTATCTACACTAGTCAGCTAAGAGGATCATTGTCCATGCCATCGGAGTACAAATCCTAGTAAAGATGGATATAATACATAGCTATCAGCACAAAGGAACAGCCGAGTAAAACTAACGGGGGTACTTTGTCTGGTATACACCTTGCAAAGTAACAATGTCTTTAGACCATATCAGAGAGTCCACTTTAAAAATTACTTACACACGACAAAGATTGATCAAATCAAGGCCACTTTGTTTTTTTGATCTCCCTTTTGATCCATGTTTTTTTTTCTTTTTTTCAAAAAGAGGTTGTCGGCCATGTTTGTTTTGATCCCATACGTACAAAATTATTTGTGAATTCATATTTTGTCATTATGAGGTGTAATTTTAAACTTTATCATATTGGGCATTGGTTGATTTTGATATTTTTAATACATAGGTGAAATCAAAAACGTAATATTTTTAATGTTATTTTCTATAACACTAATTATAAATTCGCAAAGCAATTCCCATCGCGCAATTTCATTCCTGATCAAATGCATTTTTTTTGTGTGGAAAACATCTGTTTGAAAACATCTGTATAATTTTGATACGCGTGATCGTATGTCCGGTTCGAAAATAACATTGTTCTTATAGGATTAAAACCAACATTGTTCCGACAGCCTCTGCAGTCTCTACAGACTCTTAATACGACCATTATTTTTCTCAAATACCAATCCATCTTGTATGGGCGGGTGGGATAAGTTTTCATGTACTAAAAATAGGCATAAGATGCAGATAAGGTCAATAATATGTAAACCAGATTAGTTCTAAAATCCCTAAAATTAATAAAAATACAAGTGTAATGCTAATACTTGTTAGCATAATGTACAGCGTCCTGTTTCATAATGTACAGCGTCCTGTTTCATAATGTACAGCGTCCTGTTTCATAATGTACAGCGTCCTGTTTCATAATGTACAGTGTCCTGTTTCATAATGTACAGCGTCCTGTTTCATAATGTACAGCGTCCTGTTTCATAATGTACAGTGTCCTGTTTCATAATGTACAGCGTCCTGTTTCATAATGTACAGCGTCCTGTTTCATAATGTACAGCGTCCTGTTTCATAATGTACAGTGTCCTGTTTCATAATGTACAGCGTCCTGTTTCATAATGTACAGCGTCCTGTTTCATAATGTACAGTGTCCTGTTTCATAATGTACAGCGTCCTGTTTCATAATGTACAGTGTCCTGTTTCATAATGTACAGTGTCCTGTTTCATAATGTACAGCGTCCTGTTTCATAATGTACAGCGTCCTGTTTCATAATGTACAGCGTCCTGTTTCATAATGTACAGTGTCCTGTTTCATAATGTACAGCGTCCTGTTTCATAATGTACAGCGTCCTGTTTCATAATGTACAGTGTCCTGTTTCATAATGTACAGCGTCCTGTTTCATAATGTACAGCGTCCTGTTTCATAATGTACAGTGTCCTGTTTCATAATGTACAGTGTCCTGTTTCATAATGTACAGCGTCCTGTTTCATAATGTACAGCGTCCTGTTTCATAATGTACAGCGTCCTGTTTCATAATGTACAGTGTCCTGTTTCATAATGTACAGTGTCCTGTTTCATAATGTACAGCGTCCTGTTTCATAATGTACAGTGTCCTGTTTCATAATGTACAGCGTCCTGTTTCATAATGTACAGCGTCCTGTTTCATAATGTACAGCGTCCTGTTTCATAATGTACAGCGTCCTGTTTCATAATGTACAGCGTCCTGTTTCATAATGTACAGCGTCCTGTTTCATAATGTACAGCGTCCTGTTTCATAATGTACAGCGTCCTGTTTCATTCTTTTATCTATTCAATTGTTTTGATTCCTGTATTTATTTATTTTTATGGTCAATATCAAAGGTTTCGAGCCAAGATTACACTAGGAATCCATCTCTTTTTACGTGCAATGATAATTCCAAAGAGTCTGTAAGTAGTGCGGGGGAACGGTTGGTCACTTGAACTTAATCTTTGCTTAGGTATGCATCATAAATAAATATATTCAGACTATTACGATTATTGATAAATAGATTAGATTATTAGGGTTGATTGAATATTTAAGAATGTTTTCCCTTGTCGACTTTTCCCTTTCACCCCCTTTCAGGGACTTCATCTCATATTAAAGCTTGAAACATTCAGTAAAATTTAAAACATGCAAACAAAACCCTTAGTTTTTATTCTGTTTTAACTCTTTGGCTGCTGGGGTGAAAAAAATTTTTTCTCTGAAAACTGCCAGGGTTTTATGCATGTGTGTATCCAAAACTGCCGGGCTAAAATCCTGTTTTTTTTGCATACATTTATAGAAATCTAAGTATTTTATTTAATTTTTAATAATTTTGTATGATTTAATTTTTATCGATTAGAAAATTAAACTGGCCATATGGAAATATTTCCTAGAACGACACATATTTTTTTCTACCAAAACATAAACAAATTAGTTTTTCACAATTCTTTTTATTTTTACATTAAAAACACATTTTAAATAAATAATAAACCCATTATGTATATTATTTCCCAAAAGAAAATGTTTGGAAAAATAAATCCTGAAAATATCAAGATTATTACACTAAATTTACAAAAGTTATTATGATAATCATAACAAAGCATCACTTACCTGGTTTTAGGTGATCGGAAGTATAATCTTGTTTATACAAAGTATACAGTTTATATAAACATCAGTTACTATTGGGCTACATTGTAAAAATTAAAAAATATTTACAATGTATAGACAAGTGTTTTACATAAATTCACTGGCAAGTATGGCGGATGAGGCACTCTGATTGCACCCCAAGTCCACATTTAAACACACACTGTGCGTGATCTTCTCACTAACTGGTGATTTATGTCCACTCATGTTGAACAAAACAATAAACAATAAAAATAATTTGATATCACATAATAAACACAATGTAATGAGGATTACAGCCGCTCGACAATAGCGTGCCAGACGTCAGACACCGCGGTGGTCAGCTGATGAGATTCACATTTTCCAAAGACGTACAGTATAAAATAACATACGTAATTAGGTATTTAAACTAATATGAAATGATTTTATATGAATTTGTGTTAATATTAAAGCAAACTTCACAAGTATAACCCATAAAATAACAGTGCTACGAATTTATTACGCAACAACGATATATCGTTGCTAAGCAGTTTTGAGCAAAACTCTGTGTAACGATGTGTCGTTGTGAAGCAGTTTTCGATAGAAATAGTAACAACGATATATCGTTGTAGGGCAGCCAAAGGGTCAACCATTGTAGTTTTTATTGTTTTTGCTTACTTTTAGCGTTAGCTTGTATTAAATTGTAGTAGTCGCAGTTTTACAATCTTATTTTCCTCCGTTTCCAATGATATGTCTGTTTTAGTCGGCAAATGTAATACATTTTAATTCAGACATATTCTTGTGTATATAAAATTTTAATTAATTATCAGAAGTGATTGTTGCTACTAGCCCAAAGCAAAATTAGTTAGAATAAGACCAGCACAGTGACCACAAAATAGTATTAAGAAAATGAAGTGATTTTAAATTGATTTAAATCAAATTAAAAACACCATGTGTTTCCAGTTTTTGAACAGTCACGTAAAACTAAACACCACTGCACTTATAGGGGTGGGGGGTAGGTTGATACCAATGCACGTGTATGAGTTGGTTGGAGGGAGGGTCAATACCACTGCAGGTGTATGGGTGAGAAATGTACAACTGCACGTGTATTGGACCCACCCAACCGACCGTGCGGTACATCTCTTACTTATTACAACCACAAGCCATCTTACCACTTGCCAAGACCAAATAGATGACTATAAACCCAACATCCCAACAGCCAGTTTGGTCTAGGGATTCCACCAAAGTCAACCATATTATTAGATATCAGAAACTCCCTTTTGAAAATTGTTTATTCACGACAAAGATTTGATCAAACCAAGACCACTTTTGAGATAATTCTTTTTGTCAAATGGTAGTGATTTTAAATTGATAAGTTAAGATGACTCTACATTGGTAAATTTATATTGATTTAAATCAATTTAAAATTACTACATTTACTTATGTACATAACGTAACATAACTACACAAACCATGAAGATTAAAACGTGGCCGAATAATTTATTGTTCAACCTCTAGAAGCCAAGAAAACATTATTTCAGGAAATTGATAAGCTTTGTTCTTGAAATGTTAAAATTTTGAAATTAATAAAACTTATAGATCATATTTCTCTCAACGGCGAATTAAAATATAAATGCGATGCATTAAGGAGTTTTTGACTAATAAAAGTGTAAAGTTCATGCACGGTGAAAACCAGTTCAAATTTCGGTTATCTTTTTGTTCCAACCAGGATGACAAAAAATTAATTAGTATTGAAATGTATAGTAAAATTTAAAAATACATATGTCATAAAATGCAATTGAAAATATTTAGACATACCTATGTAACATGTACGTCTTTATATTTTTAATATCTACAGTTTAGGGCTATATATTATGAACTCTTATACATCTTAATTAGGAAAACAATGGTGGTATTTTTCATAGGTATCTTAGTTTCATAGTAAGATACCTTAAAACTGGGGTGAACTTAATTTCTGCGCTGACAGTACGCTAGGCTATGTGTTGTTCTGAATTTGAATGTTTGAATATTACTCCATTTTAAAGAAGTCTATTTCTTATCTCACACACTTTATTTATTGTTATAAGTATCTTAGAGTAAGACAATACATACAAGTACGAGACACTGAGATGTTTGTTTTTAGAGTGATTCTCCATTGCTAGTGGATGAACATCCAGTAGCTGGTGCTTCTAGGACGAATGTTACTAAGCCATTGTTTGTGTACGTGGGTGGATGAACATCCAGTAGCTGTTGCTTCTAGGACGAATGTTGCTAAGCCATTGTTTGTGTACGTAGGTGGGTGAACATCCAGTAGCTGGTGCTTCTAGGACGAATGTTGCTAAGCCATTGTTTGTGTACGTGGGTGGATGAACATCCAGTAGCTGTTGCTTCTAGGACGAATGTTGCTAAGCCATTGTTTGTGTACGTGGGTGGGTGAACATCCAGTAGCTGTTGCTTATAGGACGAATGTTGCTAAGCCATTGTTTGTGTACGTGGGTGGATGAACATCCAGTAGCTGGTGCTTCCAGGACGAATGTTGCTAGGCCATTGTTTGTGTACGTGGGTGGATGAACATCCAGTAGCTGTTGCTTCTAGGACGAATGTTGCTAAGCCATTGTTTGTGTACGTAGGTGGGTGAACATCCAGTAGCTGGTGCTTCTAGGACGAATGTTGCTAAGCCATTGTTTGTGTACGTAGGTGGGTGAACATCCAGTAGCTGGTGCTTCTAGGACGAATGTTACTAAGCCATTGTTTGTGTACGTGGGTGGATGAACATCCAGTAGCTGTTGCTTCTAGGACGAATGTTGCTAAGCCATTGTTTGTGTACGTAGGTGGGTGAACATCCAGTAGCTGGTGCTTCTAGGACGAATGTTACTAAGCCATTGTTTGTGTACGTGGGTGGATGAACATCCAGTAGCTGGTGCTTCCAGGACGAATGTTGCTAGGCCATTGTTTGTGTACGTGGGTGGATGAACATCCAGTAGCTGTTGCTTCTAGGACGAATGTTGCTAAGCCATTGTTTGTGTACGTAGGTGGGTGAACATCCAGTAGCTGGTGCTTCTAGGACGAATGTTGCTAAGCCATTGTTTGTGTACGTGGGTGGATGAACATCCAGTAGCTGGTGCTTCTAGGACGAATGTTACTAAGCCATTGTTTGTGTACGTGGGTGGATGAACATCCAGTAGCTGGTGCTTCCAGGACGAATGTTGCTAGGCCATTGTTTGTGTACGTGGGTGGATGAACATCCAGTAGCTGGTGCTTCTAGGACGAATGTTACTAAGCCATTGTTTGTGTACGTGGGTGGATGAACATCCAGTAGCTGGTGCTTCCAGGACGAATGTTGCTAGGCCATTGTTTGTGTACGTGGGTGGATGAACATCCAGTAGCTGTTGCTTCTAGGACGAATGTTGCTAAGCCATTGTTTGTGTACGTAGGTGGGTGAACATCCAGTAGCTGGTGCTTCTAGGACGAATGTTGCTAAGCCATTGTTTGTGTACGTGGGTGGATGAACATCTAGTAGCTGGTGCTTCTAGGATGAATGTTACTAAGCCATTGTTTGTGTACGTGGGTGGATGAACATCCAGTAGCTGGTGCTTCTAGGACGAATGTTGCTAAGCCATTGTTTGTGTACGTGGGTGGATGAACATCCAGTAGCTGGTGCTTCCAGGACGAATGTTGCTAGGCCATTGTTTGTGTACGTGGGTGGGTGAACATCCAGTAGCTGGTGCTTCTAGGATGAACGCTGCTAAGCCATTGTTTGTGTACGTGGGTGGATGAACATCCAGTAGCTGGTACTTCTAGGACGAATGTTGCTAAGCCATTGTTTGTGTACGTGGGTGGATGAACATCCAGTAGCTGGTGCTTCTAGGACGAATGTTGCTAAGCCATTGTTTGTGTACGTGGGTGGATGAACATCCAGTAGCTGGTACTTCTAGGACGAATGTTGCTAAGCCATTGTTTGTGTACGTGGGTGGGTGAATATCCAGTAGCTGGTACTTCTAGGACGAATGTTACTAAGCCATTGTTTGTGTACGTGGGTGGGTGAACATCCAGTAGCTGGTGCTTCTAGGACGAACGCTGCTAAGCCATTGTTTGTGTACGTGGGTGGGTGAACATCCAGTAGCTGGTGCTTCTAGGACGAACGCTGCTAAGCCATTGTTTGTGTACGTGGGTGGGTGAACATCCAGTAGCTGGTGCTTCTAGGATGAACGCTGCTAAGCCATTGTTTGTGTACGTGGGTGGGTGAACATCCAGTAGCTGGTGCTTCTAGGATGAACGCTACTAAGCCATTGTTTGTGTACGTGAGTGGGTGAACATCCAGTAGCTGGTGCTTCTAGGATGAACGCTGCTAAGCCATTGTTTGTGTACGTGGGTGGGTGAACATCAAGTAGCTGGTGCTTCTAGGACGAATAAGAGGGAACCATAACGATTTTTATTTCGTTAAGATAACAAAAAATATAGTTATCTTAACTAAAACATTTACTTTATTAAATGTAAACCAAAATAGTTTCAATGGTTACATACTTTAACGAAAGATGAAGTAGAATGGTGTAGATTTTGGATTGTTTTTTATAAACGATTATTATATTATTTTACAAAATACTACTTTGCTGTTATGCAACCTTTTGTAAGCTATGATTCCAGACATATCTGTACTCACTGTCACAGTTCAAAGGGACAAATTTAATATAAATTTTCATTAAATGAATGTTTAAAGTGAAGTTACCATATACAAATTATTTTGTAGAGCTGCGTTCAACTTTTACTCAATATTGATGGTTTTGTAAATAATAAAAGAGTAATTATTACTATTTTTAAGAATTGAGCTTTAATTTAGTTGATTTTCATGAAAAGGTAGGGGAGGAAAATTCCTCTTTAACTAATCGACTTATTATTTATATGGATTAACTCCAAACAGCAATATATTTGTACAGTTTTAATTAGTTTCGTCATATGTTTTACCATAAATTGACATACCTTTTCTCAGAAATAATTATTTTATTGTTTTCCATATAATTTCTGATTAATAAGTAATCTATGTCTTGACTATACAGTATTTTTTTTTTTTTTTTTTTTTTTACTTTACGTGTATATGAGCTATTATCGTATCGCAACCAATACATACCTACTATGTGCTGTGTTAATCTATTCTTTTAATTTACGATTTTTTAGTTAATATAACTGCCAGTTTTTTTTTATTTTTAATTTAATTAATCAAGTTATTGAGAAAAGAAAGTAATCACATGAACGTAAGAAAAACCTCGTTTTCCACACTTCAGAGCATTGCCTCGACTACCGTATTTAATAAAACATCGCCAATAAACAGGTATTGACCCATCCATCAGTACACTAAACTGATATCGACCCACCCATCCACCTATACATTACGGTGATATTGACCATCCAACCTATGCCATTGCACTATAGTAATATTGACCCACCCACCAACCCTAAACAATACAGTACCAACTAATACACTAGAGTGATATTATTGGTGATATATTACCTCATTTTCCATATGGAGTAAGACTCTGGGGAGGCTGTTCTGGATACAAACTAGAGAGATTCTTTCGACTCCAAAAGAAAGCAATTAGAATAATTAAAAATCTAAAATTCAGAGAATCCTATCGGAGCTTGGGTTTCTGACTCTGCCCTGTCTCTATATCGGAGCTTGGGTTTCTGATTCTGCCCTGTCTCTATATTTTTGATGTGCTCCTGTACTGCCGCTCGAAGTGCATCATGATTGGGCAGGGACACTCACCAATATGAAACTAGAGGCAGGGACAACTTGCGGGCTCAGCAACACAGAACATCGGTTTTTGAGCTCCTGCCATCACAGGTTGGGGCCAGGTTAATCAATGGGCTCCCTGAAGGCGTCAAACAAATACAAAATCAAATTAAAAGTCAACTAAAACGCCTCTTGGTGACAAACACGTTCTACTCAGTTGACGAGTTCATGATGAGCCACTGGAATTAACTTATTGCAAATCATCCGCATCAAAGGGGGACCTGATATCGAAATGAATAAATGAATGACCGTATGAATGTCAAATTTGTATGTTTGTATGGATGATGTATGAATAAATCAAATGGTTTTAATGTATTTTAAAGATATTTTATTTTGACGTTTGTGATACCACGTAGGCCTATACTGGTTTTTAGGCAATCAATCTTATTATTACTGTTACTATCCCACCCACACAATACAATAGTAGTTGACCTTATCAAACTTTTCATGTAACTTTAGCAATCGTATTGTAGGGATGCACTGTACAATCATATTGTAGGGATGTACTGTACAATCGTATTGTAGGGATGTACTGTACAATCGTATTGTAGGATGTACTGTACAATCGTATTGTAGGATATACTGTACAATCGTATTGTAGGATGTACTGTACAATCGTATTGTAGGGATGTACTGTACAATCATATTGTAGGGATGCACTGTACAATCATATTGTAGGATGTACTGTACAATCGTATTGTAGGATGTACTGTACAATCGTATTGTAGGGATGCACTGTAAAATCATATTGTAGGGATGCACTGTACAATCATATTGTAGGGATGCACTAAAATCATATTTTAGTGATGCACAGTACAATCATATTGTAGGGGTGTACTGTACAATCATATTGTAGGGGTGTACTGTACAATCATATTGTAGGGATGTACTGTAGCATCATATTGTAGGGATGCACTGTACAATCATATTGTAGGGATGTACTGTACAATCGTATTGTAGGGATGCACTAAAATCATATTGTAGTGATGCACTGTACAATCATATTGTATGGGTGTACTGTACAATCGTATTGTGGAGATGCACTGTAAAATCATATTGTAGGGATGTACTACTGTACAATCGTATTGTAGGGATGTATTTACAATCGTAATGTAGGGATGTACTGTACAATCATATTATAGGGATGTACTGTACAATCGTATTGTAGGGATGCACTGTACAATCATATTGTAGTGATGTACTGTACAATCGTGTTGTAGGGATGCATTGTACAGTCATATTGTAAGGATGTACTGTGCAATCATATTGTAGAGATGTACTATACAATCGTATTGTAGGGATGCACTATACAATCATATTGTAGGGATGTACTGTACAATAATATTATAGGGATGTACTGTTCAATCGTATTGTAGGGATGCACTGTACAATCGTATTGTAAGGATGTAATGTACAATCGTATTGTAGGGATGTATTTACAATCGTAATGTAGGGATGTATTGTACAATCGTAATTTAGGGATGTACTGTACAATCATATTATAGGGATGTACTGTACAATCGTATTGTAGGGATGCACTGTACAATCATATTGTAGGGATGTACTGTACAATCGTGTTGTAGGGATGCATTGTACAATCATATTGTAGGGATGCACTGTACAGTCATATGTAGGGATGTACTGTACAATCATATTGTAGAGATGTACTATACAATCGTATTGTAGGGATGCACTATACAATCATATTGTAGGGATGTACTGTACAATAATATTATAGGGATGTACTGTTCAATCGTATTGTAGGGATGCACTGTACAATCGTATTGTAGGGATGTACTGTATTATTGAACATTACGAACACTAACGTAGTTACAAGATAAAACAAAATATTTATGCCATTATTTTACTATAATAATTTATTTTTGGTAAAAAATGTACGCTGTAAACATAACTCTGAGAAAAGACCAAATTGAAAATGTTTTGTGTAAAATAACTAATTTAATATGCTAACAAAAAAACTTGTTATGTAAAAATGCATAAGAATAAATCAATATTCAAATAGGTAATTACCATAGTATATAGGCATACTTACTGTAATTATAAATTTTAATTGAACAATTTAATATATTTTTAAATTACAAAAATATTTTAACTATATTATTTAAATTTGATATCTAATATAATCGTATATTATTATTATGCCCGAAATATATCCAGGGAACAATATAGGTATGTTTGAAGAAAAGAGGTGTATCAGAAGGTTTGATTAAGAAAATACACTTGTTATAGATGTGTTCTGATTGGAATTGTAAAACTTGAGTGGTTTGAAACGGCAACAGGCTACAGCAGGGAAGCTACTTATCACCATTGTTTTTTATAATTGTTATAGACAATATTTTTAATCAGTTACAGAATACAACAAAGACACATTACTCAGGCAATGGCATTTGCAGTGACGTAATGATTTGGTGTGAGACTGAAGATGAAGTACAAAGCAAATTTTAATTTGCTTCAAGTATTTATCCTTGGAATAAAAAATTTCATAGCTATTTAACTTGAAAACAAGTTAGTCTAAAACAATACAACTGATTTTAAGTAGAATAGGAAAAACTACAAACACAATGTTAAAGGAAGTTAAAGTTAATACAGTAACTGAGTTTAATTATCAAGGATAAAAATAACCAATAAAAATATATATAGGAAAGTGGCACTAAATAGGACTAAAAAAGCTTGGCAAGGAATGGTAAGGACTTTTATAATATGGTAAGGAGTTTACTATGGGATAGGAGATCCCTAAGAAATCCAAAAATACTCTCAACAGTGCCTACTTTGTATCTACAGTATCTTAACACATGGCATTGAGATGTGCACGATAAGTGAAAGAGACAAAAGTGAGATTCAGGCCACATAAATAAAGTATATAAGAACTATGAATAAAAAGATTAGGTCTAAGCTAAGGTGGTATGGACATTTAAAGAGGATGGAAGAGCAAGAAGTGCTTAGGACACGACTGATAGGAAGGCCAAAGAAAAGATGGTTGGATTCAATCAAAGAAGAAGTAGAAGGAAGAGAAGCTAACTGGGATGAAATGCACTTGAGCCAAGGTATGCAGAAAGGACGAGATGGAGAGGGCTTGTTAACCACACCCGAGGAACTGGAGTTGGAAATAGATAATAAATAAATTTAATTTGTAATATGAATCAGAAAATGAATTCACATAAAAAACAATCCTGAATTAATTAAATAAAATATAAATTAAATAAATATTTTATTTGAAAGAAATACAAGCTTATTCCATGATGAAAATGGAATGTATGTGATAATTTCCATTTAGAAATAAATTTCGAAAACTAGAAACATATTAAAACGACACATATAGCTGAGCATTGGCTGCAATGTTAATGTATATACTTACTACTGGTTTGGTAGATATTTGTACTACGAAGTATAACATTTAATGTTAAAAGATTATTAATAACGTATTAGTTCAAGAAAAAGAATTAGTTTCTTATTTGATAATAAAATATTAAAGCAATAATAATTATTTTGAGTACTATAAGAAGCCCTTGTACATAAAAGATACATAAAATGATACATAGAGGATGGTCTCCCTTCGACCAAAAAACACATTCAACCATGTGTCCAGCCCTTCTACCAAAGAATACACTCAACCGTGTCCAGTCCTTCTACCAAAGAACACATTCAACCGTGTCCAGCCCTTCTACCAAAGAACACATTCAACCGTGTCCAGCCCTTCTACCAAAGAACACACTCAACCGTGTACAGCCCTTCTACCAAAGAACACATTCACCCGTGTCCTGCCCTTCTACCAAAGAACACATTCAACCGTTTTCAGCCCTTCCACCAAAGATAACATTCAACCATGATCTACCCATCCACTAAAGAACACATTCAACCGTGTTCAGCCCTTCTACCAAAGAACACATTTAACCATGTCCAGCCCTTCTACCAAAGAACACACTCAACCGTGTCCAGCCCTTCTACCAAAGAACACACTCAACCGTGTCCAGCCCTTCTACCAAAGAACACACTCAACCGTGTCCAGCCCTTCTACCAAAGAACACACTCAACCGTGTCCAGCCCTTCTACCAAAGAACACATTCAACCGTTTTCAGCCCTTCCACCAAAGATAACATTCAACCATGATCTACCCATCCACTAAAGAACACATTAACACATTCAACCGTTTTCAGCCCTTCCACCAAAGATAACATTCAACCGTGATCTACCCATCCACTAAAGAACACATTCAACCGTGTTCAGCCCTTCTACCAAAGAACACATTCAACCGTGTCCTGCACTTCTACCAAAAAACACACTCAACCGTGTCCAGCTCGTCTACCAAAAAACACATTCAACCGTGTCCAGCCCTTCTACCAAAGAACACATTCAACCGTTTCCAGCCTTTCCACCAAAGAACACATTCAACCGTGTCCTGCACTTCTACCAAAAAACACACTCAACCGTGTCCAGCTCGTCTACCAAAAAACACACTCAACCGTGTCCAGCTCGTCTACCAAAAAACACATTCAATCGTGTCCAGCCCTTCCCCCAAAGATAACATTCAACCATGATCTACCCATTCACTAAAGAACACATTCAACCTTGTCCGGGCCTTCCACTAAAAACACATTCAACCATGTCCAGCCTTTCCACCAAAGAACACATTCAACCGTGACATACCCATCCACTAAAGAACACATTCAACCGTGACATACCCATCCACTAAAGAACACATTCAATCGTGTCCAGGCCTTCCACCAAAGATAACATTCAACCGTGATCTACCCGTTCACTAAAGAACACATTCAACCGTATCCAGGCCTTCCACTAAAGAACACATTCAACCGTGTCCAGCCCTTCCCCCAAAGAACACATTCAACCGTGTCCTGCCCTTCCAACAACAAAGTGACCTGTTCTCCTATCAGAGAACATATACGGATAAACCTGACCTACTCTTCATCCAAAAACCTCACAGAACAAAATGACCTGTTCTGCTATCAGATTCCATATACAGCTAAACGTGACCTACCCTCCCACCAAAAAACACATTCAACCGTGACCTACCCTTCCACCAAAGAACACATTCAAATATGTCCAGCCTTTCCACCAAAGAACACATTCAACTGCGACCTACCCTTCCACCAAAGGACACACATAACAAAGAGACCTGCTCGCCTATCAGAGAACACGTACAGCTAAACGTGGCCAGCCTTTCCACCAAAAAACATATTCAACTGTGACCAGAACCATACAAGAAAACGTGGCTTGTCCTTGTATTAAGAAAATCATACCAATAAGGAAGGCCACTAAAGAACACGTCAAAGTAAAGGTGGATTGTTCTTCCCATAAAGAATAAGGGTGGCCTATTCCCCAACTTCCACGAAAACATACACATAAGGGTGACTTCCAAGCTGCCAAAAAACATATACATGTAAGGATGGTCTCGCAGCAAAGAACTATATTAACTAAGGGTGATTCTTTCACCAAAGAAAACATTCAACTAAGTGTTTGTTACCTGCGCTTCCACCTATATTAAATACGTACACTGTTAGAGGCATTTACCTATAATAAATTGAACAAAGGTTTTTCTTTCAACAGTCCTATCTTCCAAACAAAGAACACAAACAGCTAAGTATTGCCTTTCATTCCAGCAAGGAACACAAATTCAACTATGTGTGACCTGCACTTCTGCCGGTTTTAAATTCATACATTGTAAGAAATATTTACTTTCAACAAAGAACTCAACAACTAAAGGTGGTATACTCTTCGCTAAAAACGCTTCAGCTAAGGATGGCCTCTCACTTCACCAAAGAACACACACAAGTAAGTGTAGTTTGTTCTTTCACTAAATTACACATACAACTGATTGCGAACTGCTCTCTCACCAAATAAAACACAGAACTATTTTAACAGCTAAGGATGACCTACTCTCCCACCAAATAACATATACAGTATAGCTGAGGGTGACTTGCTCTCCCACCAAATAAAACACAGAGTTACTTTAAACCGTTAAGTGTGTCCTACTCTCTCACCAAAGAACATACACAGTATAGCCAAAGGTGACCTACTCCCTCACCAAAGAACGCATACACTAAAGCTAAGAGTAACCTGCTCTCCCACCAAATAAAGCACAAAGCTACTAAAAAACAGCCAAGTATGGCCTGCTCTACCACCAAAGAACACATTCAACTGTGATTTCCACTCTCACCCTAATTAAATACAAACTCTGTTAGTGGCATTGTTTATGATATTTTACAGTATCAGATCATGTTTATTCCTTTTAGAATGTATCCAATCAAATGACCACACGAATCTATACTAAAAGCCAAATCGATAGTGTGGCTCTTTTTCCTCGTCACTAAAGTAAAATGACTGCAGAGAATTGCTTAATATATACCATATAATACTAATGGTTGTCTTTACGAAGTTATCTTGATTACATTTAAAGTGAAATGTAATTTTTTATAGATAAACATACAATTATAGGATTTTAAATATTTATATTTAAACTGAGTGCAATTTATAATGATTAAATATAAAAACATATTAAAAGGAAGGACTAAAAAGTGTTTAATTAACTTAATAGAAAAATATGTAGAAGCTCAAACTGGTTGTTGTCCTGTGATTATATTCCTTGTATACAGAGAATCCAAGAACATCAATTTCTTTATCGTCATATTACATTTTTTATAACAACTCTTGCAAAAGTTGCACTAACACAACTACATACAGTATCATTAAGTAAACAATATTTTATACATCGCCCTGATTAACAATGGACAGCTTTTTTATACGGAACTAAAGTGTATTATTATCATTATTATTTCAACAGTTGGCAGTCTCGAATGCAATGTTACCAACGTAAATAAAATACAGTGCGGAAACGATTTTAAAACTGGGTACTTTTTATGACATATTTAGATCCTTAATCTATAATTGTAGCAGTAACATCGGATGCCATATTTCATCCCCCAATTCCCAATGATAACAATAACGCTACATACATACTTCAGCCCTTAAGCCGTAATGGTAGACATAACATTGGATGCCTTATTTAGGCCTTTCAGCCATAACAGTAGAAATAACATTAGATGCAATACTTTGGCTATTCAGCCACAATGGTAGCCATAACATTAGATGCCATACTTGAGCCTTTTTCGAAATGGCAGCCATAATATTGGATGCCAAACGTTGGACCATCGGCCAGAAAAGTAGCGATAACATTGCATGCCACACATTGATCCTTCAGCCACAATAATAGCATCAATGTTATGCCATACTTTAACCTTCCTTCAACAATGGCAGCCATAATATTATTTTCCATACTTTGACCTTTCAGCTACAATGGAAGCCATTACATTAGACGCCATACATTGACCCTTCAGCCACAATGGTAGCTATAACATTCGATGTCATACTTTCGCCATTCAGCCATAATGGTATCCCTAGCATTGGATGCCACTCTTTGGCCATTCAGCCACAACGGTATCCAGTGGCGTAGCTAGACCTGTGGGGGCCCCGGTGCTAGATAAGCAAATAAGGCCCCAGGAACATGACAAAATACCTCCCCCTCCCTTCCAAAAATGAAATACATTAAATTTTATATGTATATTTAGATTTCAAAATTATTAAAAGTTAAATTTGGGATGAAAATAATTTTTTTACGGTAACATTGAACTTGTTATAGAAAAATAATAAGTTCCTCTTTATAAGTGTTGCTCAAGTTTGTTCATTGGTAGCCTGAATCAAAGGTAAATTGAAGAAGAAAAAATACAACTATGTACATTTTACATTTTAAATGAATGTTACAATTCGAGGTAAGGAAAAAGATATCAAGAACTTTACAATTTTACGAAATTGACTTAAAGTTGGCACAGAAATTATTTATACCCGAGTTTAAGAGGTAAAGAAACTAAGAGGCTTGTGATATGTCCAATCAAACCATAATATTACTCGGCTAATTATACGTAATGACATATGCACTTTTAAACATAATTAAGTTTTTGTTGTTTTTATTCTAGTTGGGACCAAAAAAGAACCGGAATTTTAATAAGTTTTCTCTATGCATCAACTTTAGACTTTTACTGTATTACCCACTAACCCGTTGGTATATCGCATTTATACGAGTATTTTAACACATATAATTGACAAAATGTTTCTATAAGTTTAAATAGTTTCAGAATTGTAACTTTTTATAAGAAAAAAGTTCTTATCCATTTAATGAAACAACCCTTTTGGTTCTAGACATCGTAAAACTAATTAGGCCTACTTGGTCACGTTCATCGATGTATATTACTCTAACTGGATCGCGAACTCCGTTCTGTGAATGCGAGCCGGCTCACCGCCTACCCCCACCATAGTAATGGTGCCCAGCGATGTATACTACTCTAACTGGATCCAGCACTCGGTTCTGGGAATGCGAGCCGGCTCACCGCCTACCCCCAACTCAGTACTGGTTCCCAGCACTGTCCAACTGACTTGTCTTCAATACAACGCTGGAAATATTCTAACATTACAGTTGAAATGTTTTGCTAATTGCCAATATAGCTAAGTCAGTATTAAGTGTATAGTTTAAGAAACATCTCAGGAAAGTTTTATGGTCCATAAACAATTAATTATAAAGGCCCAAAGAAGGAATTGCATAAAAAAACCTACAGTATATATGTTAATGACTGCCACAACATAAAGTTTTCTTAACTGTTATATAAAATTACATTCGTTAGTCTTGTGATATATATTTAATTTGTAGTTTTAAATATATTTTTAATATATTACTTGAACTGCAATGACGTCTGATGGCTTAAATCTATTCTTTTTTTAGCATTTGTCCACAATAGTTGTTGTAGTTCCGGATTTTGTGGAAATCAGGAAAGCCAATCTATTTAATACCATTTTTAATAACACAACGAAATAATTTCAATACATATTTTTTTACTAATTATTGACTATAATTTCAATCATTCCTGATGAGTTATTAGAAACAATGTAAAACTAACATGATTACAAACACAAATATTTGGACAAAGAACTCTACATTTGGACAAATATTTGGAAATGCTATTAACTCTAGAATTTTGGTAACTCACAAAAGAAAATATCATACTATTAACTAAATTATGAAAAGACATGCTTTTAAATGTAACAATTTTAATACAAATTTAATAGAATTTAACTGCAGGTTAAGTTTATAAATAACTACTTATTTCCTCGTGCTTTGCTATTGGTTGACACGCGAATAGTGTAGGGGACTCCTCTAGTGTACCTAGGGACACCTAGGGACAGAACCTAAGGACACGCGAATAGTGTAGGGGACTCCTCTACACTATTCGCGTGCCAATCCTCATGAATGAGACATTTCAATTGTACACTACAAAGAAGCAATGCTTTCTAGTTTAAATTTCAAATGTTTCCGTCATATGAGATTATTTTTCATAACACCATGAAAATAACAATACAAAACATAAAATCAAACTCACACATCTACATATAAAATAGACCTATGACCTACTAATTAAAAATTTAAAAACAAATGAGCATTCTATTACAACCATGTCTACAAAAATAAACTCGGCAAATCGCTTAATATTTCTGTTGATTTTCTGTTTAAACTAGAACTCATCTTGTTTATGAGTGAAAAAGTAAATTTTGTGAATTTTCCTGGAGGTTTCAGACCGATAGCTTCAATTCAAGTACACAGTTCATGGGGGTAGTGCCTTAACACTTAGTGTCAGTGAGTCAGTCAGTCACTACATCGAGCTTTATAGTATATAGATAGATAATTAATTATCAATGCTCTCAATAAAATCGACTGGGGTGTACTGTAAATGGTTTTAAGAACGCTTTAGTTTAACTCCACATAAATCAAAATGGTTCCTTATCCCACCATAACCACACAAAACGAAGGCATATTCGTTAACTCTTTCGTGGACTCATAAGTTATCAATCAATTTACTGTACTCATAAAAACTATGACGAAAAGGAAGGGATTATGTGAGGAATGCCATGCAAAACAGTGCCGCGCGGTGTCTTTGTCTACAGGACTGCGGTGGGGGAACCTTCCCCTTACCCCTGAGACCGGTCTCCGCTACGTTTCACCCGCTCTGTGAGCGATCCAGTTAAAGCAACATACATCGATGATTACGTTCTAACCTTTATGAAATGTATAGTTACTACACACTACTGCGTGAGTAAATGCAGTGATTTTAAATTAATTTAAATCACTTCAAAATAACATTAAAAGAATAAATTTAAATCAATTTAAAATCACTGCACCTACTTACGCATATAAAAGTAGTGTATAGTTGGTAACTATAAATTTCATAAAGATTACAATGTGACCAATTTTTTCGACGCCTAGAAGCCGAGAAAACGTTGTTTTGGAAATTGATAACAACTTTTTTCTTGAAAAGTTAAAATACTGAAATTAAGTTAACTTACAGGAACAATTTTTGTCAATCACGTGTTAAAATATAAATGCAATTCACAAATGGGGTTTGAGTTGATGCACAGTGAAAACTCTTTTTCTATTCCAGTACTTTTTTGTTCCAACTAGGACAAAAATTACTAAAACTTATAATAATACTTTAAAATGTATATGTCATAACGTACAACAACTAGACGAGAAAAAAAATGATGTGGTTGGATATTTCATAGTCCTCTTAGGTTTTTAGTAAACAACCTTTAAACTCGGGTGCACATCATTTCTGTGCCGATAGTTCATAGCTACTTCAAAACCAAAACTTCTTCTTGATTTTCTTTTCACTAAACGTGTCGATCAGGTTGATTTTTCTTGTCACTTCATTTTATATTGACAAAAGGGGCTAGTTACTTTACCCAATGAAGTTCTCAAATATGTTTTTATTAACTTGAACTTATAGAAGTATCTCTCAGCCTTAGCAACCGTAACAGGAAGGGTACTAAGGGTAGGTACTTGCCAGTGTGTTTTATTCGATCAAGAACAGATTGGCAAGCTCCCTTACCTGTGTTAGCTTTGCTATTTTGGATTTGAAGGGACTTCTCACAAACACAATCTAAGAGCAGAACAGAGGTGAAATATCCTCTCGAAAATTTCGTTGAACATTGTTCCTTCATTTTCTAGTTCGGTATGATTCCAAAAACGTTGGCTGGATCACACTCTGTATGTGTCTAATAATTACTTCATCCATTAAAACTTCCAGTCAATCTGGAAACATAGAGTGTCAGCAATTAGAAAAAATACTTACACTTTAGATCGTTTCTTCTGGTCAGTGAGGCGTTGATACTCTAAAAGTTCATCGAAGTGTTTTTTTTCTCAATCGGATTTGTAAAAACTGAGGCTGTGTGCCCCAGTTAGCACATACAACGGTTGCTTCTTTTATCATCTTTTCAAACTAGCATCGGAGCTACATTTAAGACTGCATCACCTAAAAGATCAAAAGCCTGCATTATGTCAAGTGATTCGGTCTAGTCTATAGTTATTTCGAGGCCACAATGGCATGTTTCAAGGCGTGACATTGTATCACAAGTAGCAAATCAAATTTAAAATTGTATAATGCCTTCTTAAGTCCAATTGCTTCGTTTCTGTGATTTGCTTTTTGATTTGTCAAAATTACGCTTGCGAGAGCTTCCAAAACGTCGCAAAATCTTTCATTGAGAACGGTTGCTTCTTCTATCATCTTTTCAAACTAGCATCGGAGCTACATTTAAGACTGCATCACCTAAAAGATCAAAAGCCTACATTATGTCAAGTGATTCGGTCTAGTCTATAGTTATTTCGAGGCCACAATGGCATGTTTCAAAGCGTGACATTGTATCACAAGTAGCAAATCAAATTTAAAATTGTATAATGCCTTCTTAAGTCCAATTGCTTCGTTTCTGTGATTTGCTTTTTGATTTGTCAAAATTACGTTTGCGAGAGCTTCCAAAACGTCGCAAAATCGTTCATTGAGAACATAAACTGCTTCGTGTCTTTTTCGTGTCAGCGAGTGTGGTTTAGAGTTTCAAGGTAATGTTTGAATGATCCGCATTGGTCGTTAACATTTCTTACTGCAAAATGCACGATTCAAAAAGGTTATACACAGTTTGTATAGTTTCAAATACCTGTGAAACTTCACTTTTACTGTCAGCCCAGAAATTATGTGTACCTGAGTTTGAAGGTCGTTTACTAAGATACTAAGAGGCTAAAGTAAAAACAAATCACACCATTGTTTTCCTCGTTTATATGTACGTTATAAGAGGAATTTGTAAATGTTATCATAAGTTTTAGTAATTTTTATTCTAGTTAGAACAATAAAAGTACCGGAATGTTAATTAGTTTTCACTGTACATCAACTGTACACTTATATTACAAAAATTCATTTATGTCTCGTATTTATATTTTAATAAATGGTAGACAAAAGTGTTTTCTATAAGTTAATGTGAGAATGTTAACTTTAAAGAAGATTTTGTTCTTATTAATTTCCAAAATCAACATTTTCTTTTCATCTAGAGGACGTAAAATGAATTACTTTGTTCACGTTGTAGTCCTTATATGTATAGTTACGATACATTACTTTGTTCACGTTGTAGTCCTTATGATATTTATAGTTACGATACATTACTTTGTTCACGTTGTAGTCCTTATGATATGTATAGTTACGATAAATTACTTTGTTCATGTTGTAGTCCTTATGATATGTATAGTTACAATACATTACTTTCGTATCCGCTAGTAAATTTAGTGGGTTTTTAAAAATCATTTTAAATTGGTAAATTTGAATTGATGTAAATCAATTTAAAATCACTGGATTTACTTACGAATATAACTTATAACGAATATTTACTATAACGAATGTATAGTAAATATACTTCTCCTAAGGCTAACGACGTGATCAAGTAATTCATTTCTAGAAGCCTAGAAAATATTTTTTTTATGAAATTGTTAAGAACTTTTTTCTTGAAAAGTTACAATTCAGAAATTTATAAAACTTATAGAAAGCACTCCTGTAAACCATCTATTAAACTATAAATACGATACATGTTCGGGTTTTTGAGTACTAATAGTGTAAAGTTGATGCATAGTGAAAACTAAAAGTCCGGAACTTTTTTCATTCCATCGATAATAAAAAGTATAGTAAATTTATAAATACATACGTCATAATGTACAATTAAATAAGGAAAACAATGGTGTGATTGGATTGTACACAGACCTCTTAGTTTCTTAGTAAACAACCTTGAAACTCGGGTACCAGCAGTAGTTGCCACCACAACGAATGAAGCGTCACTTGTCATAAACCCTACTCGCCACCGATTGGCATACGAAAACAGTTATCTTACATTAACGTTACAAATTGCCTTTAAGGGCAAATAAGAATGTAGAGGCGAAAATATTGAGTTTTCGTTACGAAATAAACAGTTTTTGGTATTTTTCCATATGTTTATAGAACAAATTCATCTTATAACGTACATCTAAATGAGGAAAACAATGGTGTGATTTGATTTTACTTTGGCCTCTTAGTATCTTAGTAAATGATCTTCAAACTCAGGTTTACATAATATCTGGGCTTTCAGCATATTTTTTTCTTTTTCTGAGTTGGGGGCCCCAAACCTCGGGGGCCCCGGTGCTCCGCACCGGCTGCACCAGCCTAGATACGCCCCTGATGGTATCCTTAACATTGGATGCCATACTTTGGCCATTAAGCTACAATGAAAGCCATAACATTAAATGCCATAAATTGACCCTTCAGCCACAATGGTATTCCTAACATTGGATGCCATACTTTTGCCACTAAGCTACAATGAAAGCCATAACATTAAATGCCATAAATTGACCCTTCAGCCACAATGGTATTCCTAACAATGGATGCCATACTTTTGCTACTAGCTACAATGAAAGTCATAACATTAAATGCCATACTTTGACCATTCAGCCACAATGGCAGCCATAAAATTAAAGGCAATACTTTTACCTTCCAACAGCAATGGTATCCCTAATAATGGAAGCCATTCTTCGGCTCTTCATATTAATTATCTTTCTGGTATCGCTAATGATAACAACTTTTGGCTCAACGGAATGCTAACAAATAAGTGAATAGTTATAATTAAAATGAGCCTATTTACTTTCTTAATGTCTTTTTTTCTGGGACGGAATTAGCGAAAAGTACTGTGAACAATAACTAATGTAACTTAAATAATCTATATTTCTGGATTTTATTCCACGTTATAAGCCTTTTATATTATTCTCAGTTATTCGATAGTGTATACTTATTACGTTGAAATTTCCTTTATAAAAGGATTTTTTTTTTTTTTTTTTTTTTTTTTTGCAAAGGAGGCTGTTACTCTGTTGTACATTAATGCTCTGAGGATGCCTATAGTGTCATGGGTGTGCTTATGATCATAGTGGCGCATCACAATAGGATCATGCAGTAACAAGCAATGATGTACAATAATGGTTTCTTTCTGTTTCAGGTTCTCAGATAAAGTTTCTTGTTTATATAATTTATCTCGCATTTCATCTAGTGTCGCCAGAAATTTTAGGAACACCCTTATATTCATGAAAATGTAACGGGAGCGGCCGTAGATAAGGGGCTAAGGCGCTGGCTTGCCACGCTGCCGGTCCGGGTTCGATTCCCGATGTGACTATTAATAGATTTGCCCTGCCGCTCCCGTGGTTCGGAAGTCACGTAAAGCCGTTGGTCCCCAGGTTAAGTGTTAGAGAGGGCTCCTTAGCCCTAACTTCGCCTGGTAAAATAAGACAAACTTTAACTTTTTAACTTTTAACTTTTAAATGTGATATCATATTGTAGCATTATATGTACTACGTATGAAACCAAACTTCTGAGTATATTTGCCAGCACTATATCTCTATACTGTTATAGTTTTCTAACAATAGTGTTTTTCTGTTTTAAAAAACCGTGAAAAGCCCGTGTTTTTGAACACAAAAAGGTTTCCTCCGAAACCATGATAGATATTAATCTAATTATGTTTTTGTAAGTTTATCGTTAACTATGGAAAATAAAAATAATATTTGTAAGGTTACAAAAAATTACTACTCAAAATGAAAATTTACTAAAGTTTCTTCAGATTTTTCTAAAAATTTGGCTACACAAGCTCAAGTTTGAGCCTACATTTCTTACCATGTACTGCCTGCCGCTAGATAGAAGCGGATTGCACAGCTGTGTTCTACAGATGTCGCCAATGACAAAACAGCTGCGCGCGCATTTCTTCCTCAGTTGTTTGTTTCTGCTCTCATCTTTCATAACCTGACCTATGTTTGTGCTTTATGAAAAGTTGTGTCGATGTGAAACAATGGGAAAATGTTCTGTGTCAATGGCAAATAAACGGCATGTTTAAGACTGGTATGACGTACAGATCAATTTGAACTGCTTTAATTGTATCAAAAACGTGTGTAGAAAACAGTCAGATGTTTTAAGGAAAGCGGCACCGTGATTGATGCTCCACGCTGTGGAAGACCTCATCCCAGTCTGATCGTAAGTTAATAAACTTAAGTAAGATGAACCGTAATGACAGTGCACCTGATCTCTTGGCTGAATTGAAACAAGAAGATCCTAATGTTAATGTTTGTGTGTCAAAAGTCTCTTCTCGGCTTAGAGAGGTAGGCATGAATTCTTACTTTGCCCTTCGCAAACCCCTACTGAATGACTTGGCTAAGAACAGACGCTGTATTTGGTGCAAAAACCGTAGACATTGGCTTAAAGAGGCTTGGAGGAGAGTTTTTTTTCTTGTGATAAGTGTAGATTTGAGCTATTTTCCAGACGTAAAATACGTGTGAGACGTACAAAAACTGAAAAATATTTGCCCACCTGTGTTGCTTATTATGATCTATGACTTCAGAGGGTCCTTTGTTGAGGGTAGTATGAACAGTGAAAAGTATTACCATGTGAGGAGTAAAAGGCTAAACAGGAGGAGGTTATGCTGCCACCCGTACGAGCCAAGCTGGATGACAACTTCTTGTTCCAGCAAGATAACTCGCCATGTCACAAGTCACGATTTACCATGGGCTGGTTTAGTCAACAGGACATTGAAGTTTACCATGGCCAAGTAGGATCTTAATCTGATCGAGAACATTTGGAATACGGTGGCAATTAGGCTTGCCAAGATGAAGCCTTTAAACAAGGCCGAGTTGAAGTTGTTCCTATTCCAGATATGTTGCAATATCACCAAAGAGGAGTGCCTTAAATTGATTGGCTCTATGCCTAAACGATTGTTGGAATGTGTTAGAGCTGAAGGGGGTCCTATAGATTATTAAAAGCTATTTTGTGACCTAAATCACACATTTTCTGATATTAATTCTAATTTAGTAATAATAAATCTGATGTTTTGGTGAAAAAGTGTCTTTTTCTTTACCTGTTCCTAAAATGTTTGGCCTCACTGTATGAATATTATCAGTATGAATTTTCTTTTATTTGAAGAAATACAGATATATTTATTTTAAAAATGTAGTTTTGTTTGTCTGCTAGTCTTTGTTCCTTGGTACATCAAGCGAGGTGCGCTCTAAAAATATAATAATTATTCCAAAACAATAATCTATTTCCTTTTTTACATTGTATCGTTAGTTATAATTTTTTCCTGCATCTAAGTAATTCACTGTTACAATTGTAAGGGTATTTCACTGTCAAGAAGGCTCAGTATACAGTAACATAATTAGATTTGTTATATACAGCATTAATCATGAGAACACGCAGAATGACCTAAACTGAATATATCAGAGAAGGTTACAAGAGACAAATGTGAACTTTTAAAGTAATAAAATCAGTTGTAAATAAGGATAATAATAATGACAAATGAGAATTGAGCTGAACGCCTTTTAACTGTTTATCAACTTTGACTAAAGACGATCCCCTACTAGCGATTTTATTAAATATGTTTGTTAATCATTATAATTTTGTGTGTTTTTTTAATTAGGCCTACAATAATGTAAAATTTGAACTTGATTTTGAAACAAATACATTTGTTTTAAATAACTAAAAGTTTCTCTAAAATTGTGTCCAGGAGTATAAATTCGTTACTGTAAATGACATTATTTTGTATTACAAAAATTTGGCATCAAATAACAAATAGCTTTCTTTTGATTTGAAAATCCAATGCGTTGTTCTCTTTTTCACTTGGGTGTGATTTGTTTAAGAGTTTTAAATACATTTTTTTGTTGTAATGCAAATATCTCAAAAATAAATAATGCACATAAGTGATTAGTCTGATTAAAGTAACAGCTCATTACGACTAAAATCTTCTAACGTTATTTTAAAAATCATAGATAAGATAACTTCTTTTATTTTTTGTTCTAAAGTATTGGGTCTATAAAATACCCTTAATATTCAACAATGAAATGCATAAAACAAGCTTTTAATATTTTTATAAAAACATTTTATTGCCAATTTATTAGTTAGTCAAATATAGCATGTGAACACTTTGATTGCTTCGTCTATCAACAACATCCCAAATGACTCTAAACTTACAATTTAAAGTTTAATTGCGTCTTTTATTCACTTGTTTACTTCCCAGTAAATAGTGTGATTCTACTATACATGTTTTATTCACTTGTTTACTTCCCAGTAAATAGTGTGATTCTACTATACATGTTTTATTCACTTGTTTACCTCCTAGTAAATAGTGTGATTCTACAATACATGTTTTATTCACTTGTTTACTTCCCAGTAAATAGTGTGATTCTACTGTACATGTTTTATTCACTTGTTTACTTCCCAGTAAATAGTGTGATTCTACAATACATGTTTTATTCACTTGTTTACTTCCCAGTAAATAGTGTGATTCTACTGTACATGTTTTATTCACTTGTTTACTTCCCAGTAAATAGTGTGATTCTACTATAGTTTTATTCACTTGTTTACTTCCCAGTAAATAGTGCGATTCTACTATACATGTTTTATTCACTTGTTTACCTCCTAGAAAATAGTGTGATTCTACTATACATGTTTTATTCACTTGTTTACTTCCCAGTAAATAGTGTGATTCTACTATATATGTTTTATTCACTTGTTTACCTTCTAGTATATAGTGTGATTCTACTATACATGTTTTATTCACTTGTTTACCTTCTAGTATATAGTGTGATTCTACTATACATGTTTTATTCACTTGTTTACTTCCCAGTAAATAGTGTGATTCTACTATACATGTTTTTTTCTGTTCCAGGTTGGTTTCTATGAAGACAGTGGTGGACACAGCCTAAGAGTAATGGGAGAAAGGTCCTTATTTCGATATTGATCATACAAAACAGTCACCTATCTACATTAGTTCCTCTAAGTGGCGTACTTTGTCCTTATTATTTATTCAACTTCATGTTTTGTTCTTCAGTCCAGCAGGAACTTTCTTAACTCTCGTCAGTTATTCAGATACTATGTCTTCATTACACGAAAATCAATGATTACATGATTGACGAATTACATAGTAGTGGGAAATTGACGGTCCACCTACCCACCCACCACTGATAAATGTAGTACTCATAACGGTCTTCTACCCACTGCTGACTCACATACTACTCTTAACTATCTTCCTTCCTACCTCTGCCACATATAATATGCTTGAGAAACCTTCCACCAATCCCATACATACTTACTACCCTTGACAGATCTCCCACCTACCATTCACACACGTACTATTCTTGACAAACCTCCCACCTACCTTTTACACACGTACTATTCTTGACAAATCTCCAACCTACCTTTTACACACGTACTATTCTTGACAAACTTCCAACCTACCCTTTACACACGTACTATTCTTGACAAACCTCCAACCTACCCTTTACACACGTACTATTCTTGACAAACTTCCAACCTACCCTTGTCACGTGTACTATTCTTGACAAACCTCCAACCTACCCTTTATACACGTACTATTCTTGACAAACTTCCAACCTACCCTTGTCACGTGTACTATTCTTGACAAACTTCCAACCTACCCTTTACACACGTACTATTCTTGACAAACCTCCAACCTACCCTTTACACACGTACTATTCTTGACAAACTTCCAACCTACCCTTGTCACGTGTACTATTCTTGACAAACCTCCAACCTACCTTTTACACACGTACTATTCTTGACAAACCTCCCGCCTACCTTTTACACACGTACTATTCTTGACAAATCTCCAACCTACCCTTTACACACGTACTATTCTTGACAAACCTCCAACCTACCCTTTACACACGTACTATTCTTGACAAACTTCCAACCTACCCTTGTCACGTGTACTATTCTTGACAAACCTCCAACCTACCCTTTATACACGTACTATTCTTGACAAACTTCCAACCTACCCTTGTCACGTGTACTATCCTTGACAAATCTCCCACCTACCTTTTACACACGTACTATTCTTGACAAACTTCCAACCTACCCTTTACACACGTACTATTCTTGACAAATTTCCAACCTACCTTTTATACACGTACTATTCTTGACAAACTTCCAACCTACCCTTGTCACGTGTACTACTCTTGACAAACCTCCCACCTACCCATTACATACGTACTTCTCTTGTCCAATCCTCCTACCTACGCCTGACAAACGTACTATAGTCTAGCCACTGTAGAGTGATACCTATAGGATTGGGAGGCTTTTTGGAACTGAACAGACCCTCCCAACCCTCTCGTCCGGCCGGCCTTAGACAAACAATGACTCATGTACTAGGCACTGTCATGCACTGCGGCAACTTTTTTTATTTGTAATTGAAAGTAATAATTTCTTTTAGTTTTTCGAGAAATACTCAAAAAAATTTGTCCAAACTCGACCTAAAATGTAGGATTCATAAATTTACAAACCATAGCTTTGTCCGCATCTGTAGCCTTCAATTTCTTCGCCGGTATAGGCTCAGTGTGATCTTGTTCCGTTTCTTCAGTGTCCTCCATAGTGCAATGAAATGTTCAATACACACAAACAAATGAATACGCACAGGTGACTGTCACGGGACGTCGCTCGCAACTGGCTTGTCCTGTGTCCGCCACCGCACCCCCGGTACGGCTCAAACAGATTTGTAGCCCCCACACACATCATTTAACATCTGAGGATTGAAATAATCAACTAACTGAGTCAGCACAAACCTCTATAATAATCAGTTGAACAACATAACAAACAAAATAAACAGCTTTTGTACATGATTATTATATTTACACATTACTAAACTGTAAATTGGAATGTCCCTTTGAACTGTAAGTTCTATATAGTAAACAATACTATGATTCATACGATGTAAATTATAATTTTATCAGTTTTTAATGGCTACTATATAAAGTACTATAGTCAAATTTTGACTAATTTTTTTTGAGAAGGTTACGTAGAATTGAAAGAAATTGTTAATTTTTACTTTTAATTACAAATAAAAAAATGTTCCGAAGTGCATGACAGTGCCTAGTACATGAGTCATTGTTTGTCAAAGGCCGGTCGGACGAGAGGGTCAGGAGGGTCTGTTCAATTCCAAGAAGCCTCCTAATGGTGTAGGTATGGTATCGCGAAGAAAGCGTACAGGGAAGAAAGCGTACAGTGAAGAAATCGTACAGCGAAGAAAGCGTACAACTGGAATTTAGTGAAGCGTACAGCCAGTTAGGTTTATCTTTGGCGAGGGTGATACAAGGGCTGGCCCTTGAGGCAGTGGAATGTGACAGGCGAAAAAAGCGTACACCACCAATTATGGTGGGTTATATTAAGTAGTGTAACTGATGAACAACAATACTTATAAAATGTTAAGTTTGAAACACTTTTCATCTTTCATGTTTAGTCTTTGTTGAATATGTAACAACCACTCACACATCAGTGTACAGATTTGACTTAGGTCACAGATCAAGTATGGAAATGTACAGTGTTGTTTTTTTTGTTGTGTTAACGCTTAATGTATTTTTTATTTATTTAAATAAATTAATAGAAAATAGCCTGCATTTCAATTAGATAAATGAAGGGGTTATTAAATATTTGTAATGTAAACATATTCTAAGGGCATTTAATATATATGTAATATCAAAACAGGTGACGATATATATGTTAAGTCGGCGATATCCAGATTTTGTGGAACAAACGTGTTCACATAAGGACGTGTGCTTCAGTGGCCTTTATCAACCCACAAGATGTCGGAGATCAACATTCAATCTTTAGCTCCAGCAAATGAAAACCTCATGAATTTTTCGATTACTTTGTCGAGCAATGGTTGGAGAATTCTGCAGTTCCAATAGAAATGTGGTCTTGCTATAAAAGAATACATAGGACAACCAACGCCGTCGAGGGATGGCACAACAGAATAAACAGTATTCTGCTTAACCCTAATCCAAGAGTAAAAGATGTTCTACAATGTTTGAAGAATGAAACAGAAGTTGCCGAAAATATGTTTACGAAAGTGGAACTAGGGATGGAAGGTACAAAGAAGAAAAGGAAGTATATAGAGATAGACGAACGAGTCGCAAGGATAACAAAGCAATACCAAGACACGAGTTACATAGTTTTCTATTTGAAAGCTATTAACAGGTATATTTGTCGTACCTTCACAAACATAGATATTTTATGTACAGCAAGTTTGTTAACAAACAGAAGTTGTACATTATTCGTACGTTTATGTATATAATACGTTTTAGTGTTTTTTGTTTAAATAAGCCGCTTTGTATAAAGACATTAAAAATTGTAAATAAAATGAACACTAAAAAGGCTGAGAGGCCACTTTGTACATTTCCAGACTTGATTTGTAACCTAAGTCAAAACTGTCTAGTTATGTATGAGCGGCTGTTACATATACATATTCTACAAAGACTAATCAAGAAGCAGAATAATTGTAGTTTTAAAACTTGATATTTTTTATCTAACCATATTTGTAGGCTATATAATTTAAATGTTATAGCGTATGTAAGAAATAGTTGAAAAGTTAGTAAGCTTTTTGTAATGCTTATAAATGTTTCTAATCTAAACTTAGGCCGAGTTCTAGGTGTTGTATGCTTATTTCGCCTGTTACATGTCGCTGCCTCAAGAGTCTGCCCTTGTCTCACCCTCGTCAAACAACAACCTGACAGATTGTACGCTTATTTCACAAAATTCCAGTTATACGCTTTCTTCGCTGTACGCTTTCTTCGTATATTCGTAGGTATCACTCTACAGGGGCTGACTTTACTCTTAACGGACCTTCCAGACACTGCAGGCCAAATGCTACAATCTACAATCCTAACCCTGGCATATACAATTTTCTTGACAAACCTCCCACATAATCCTGGCATACACACTATATTTGACAAACCTCCCACCAACCCCTGGCATATTACACTATACTTGACAAATCTTCCACATACCCCTGGCATATACACTATACCTGACAAACCTCCCACATACCCCTGGCATATTACACTATACTAGACAAACCTCCCACATACCCCTGGCATACACACTATATTTGACAAACCTCCCACCAACCCCTGGCATATACACTATACTTGACAAATCTCCCACATACCCCTGGCATATACACTATACTTGACAAACCTCCCACCAACCCCTGGCATATTACACTATACTAGACAAACCTCCCACATACCCCTGGCATATACACTATACTAGACAAACCTCCCACATACCCCTGGCATATTACACTATACTTGACAAACCTCCCACCAACCCCTGGCATATACACTATACTTGACAAACCTCCCACCAACCCCTGACATATTGCACTATACTTGAAAAACCTCCCACCAACCCCTGGCATATTTACACTATACTAGACAAACCTCCCACCAACCCCTGACATATTACACTATACTTGAAAAACCTCCCACATAATTCTGGCATACACACTAAACTTGACAAGCCTCTCACCAACCCCTGGCATATACACTATACTTGACAAACCGCCCACCTCTCCTGGCATAATATTCTTGTCACACCTCCCACCTAACCCTGGCATATACACTCTACTTGACAAACCTCCCGCCTACCCCTGGCATATGCACTATACTTAAAACCCCCTACCTACCCCTGGCATATACACTCTACTTGACAAACCTCCCGCCTACCCCTGGCATATGCACTATACTTAAAACCCCCTACCTACCCCTGGCATATACACTCTACTTGACAAACCTCCCGCCTACCCCTGGCATATACACTCTACTTGACAAACCTCCCGCCTACCCCTGTCATATGCACTATACTTAAAACCCCCTACCTTCCCCTGGTATATACACTATACTTGACAAACCTCCCACCAACCCCTGACATATTACACTATACTTGAAAAACCTCCCACATAATTCTGGCATACACACTAAACTTGACAAGCCTCTCACCAACCCCTGGCATATACACTATACTTGACAAACCGCCCACCTCTCCTGGCATAATATTCTTGTCACACCTCCCACCTAACCCTGGCATATACACTCTACTTGACAAACCTCCCGCCTACCCCTGGCATATGCACTATACTTAAAACCCCCTACCTACCCCTGGCATATGCACTATACTTAAAACCCCCTACCTACCCCTGGCATATGCACTATACTTAAAACCCCCTACCTACCCCTGGCATATACACTATACTTGACAAACCTCCCGCCTACCCCTGGCATATGCACTATACTTAAAACCCCCTACCTACCCCTGGCATATACACTCTACTTGACAAACCTCCCGCCTACCCCTGGCATATACACTATACTTGACAAACCTCCCGCCTACCCCTGGCATATGCACTATACTTAAAACCCCCTACCTACCCCTGGCATATACACTCTACTTGACAAACCTCCCGCCTACCCCTGGCATATGCACTATACTTAAAACCCCCTACCTACCCCTGGCATATGCACTATACTTAAAACCCCCTACCTACCCCTGGCATATGCACTATACTTAAAACCCCCTACCTACCCCTGGCATATACACTCTACTTGACAAACCTCCTGCCTACCCCTGGCATATGCACTATACTTAAAACCCCCTACCTACCCCTGGCATATGCACTATACTTAAAACCCCCTACCTACCCCTGGCATATGCACTATACTTAAAACCCCCTACCTACCCCTGGCATATACACTCTACTTGACAAACCTCCCGCCTACCCCTGGCATATGCACTATACTTAAAACCCCCTACCTACCCCTGGCATATAACTATTCTTGACAAACTTCCCTCACACCCCTGAATATACATGATACTTCATAAACCTCCCAACTAACCCTGGTATATACACAATTTTTACAAACTTTCAAAGTTTTTCAAACCCTCCCTCCACCCAGCCCTTGCACATGTACTACTCTTGACGACCCTCCCACTCAGTGCTGACACACGTAGTACTCTTTAATGCCCTCCCAAGACTCAGCCATTGCTCATGTGCTACTCTTTTCGACCCCCCCCCCCCAACTCAGTGCAGACACACGTAGTAATTTTTGCAGCCTCCCCCCCACCCAGCCCTTGCACATGTACCATTCTTTAGAGCCCTCCCGCTCAATGCTGACACACGTAGTACACTTTAAAGCCCTCCCCCAACTAGCCCTTGCATATGTACTACTCTTGACAACCCACTCACGCAGTGCTGAAAACGTAGTACTCTTTACAGCCCACCCCCACCCATCCCTTGTACATGTACTACTCTTGAAGACCCTCCCACGCAGTGCTGACACATGTAGTACTCTTTACAGCCCTCCCCCCACCCAGCCCTTGCATATGTACTACACATGACAAATCTCCCACGCAGTGCTGACACACGTAGTACTCTTTACAACCTTCCCCTCACCTAGCCCCTGCACCTGTACTATTCTTGCCAGCCACTGCCAAATACGTTCATATACCTTCATAAACACTACGTACTCCTAACTCTTTGTTTACGAAGACTCTTCAATCGTGAGTTTTGTATTGTTAATCATGAGCCTTAATATTGTATAGGAAATTCGTCTTCTAATGTCCTATACTATTTTTTTAATTGATTGTTTGTAGTCTTTAAAATACTGAACGTCCTTTTTCCAGGCATTTTAATTCCTTAAAGAGTCCATTGACTTTTAAGCAGTTTCATACAAATATTCAACAATGTCCATTCTAGTTTCAACCCATCAAGTTATGTGACATTCTTTCCTTTCCATTCAATCTCATTATACAAGATCTCCAGTACAAAACGTCCTCTTGTCTTCAATTCATTGTATGTTCTTCTACAGCTTTCGCAATACTTCCATTACATCTCAGTAAGTCACAATACGTTATATCAAGATGACAATTTCTTCAGATTCCTCACCTTTCCTTATATTTTAAGTGAAAACAACATCACCGAATTGATGTCCCCGTGTCTTTGGGAACTTCCTATCTCTAATTCAACATGAGCACTACTTTATGATTAAATATCAAAAATGTATTGAACATTATTTTTCACCGTTATAATATTTATTATAATTGAAGATAAAGGTATAAATTCTTAGTAAGGTGTCACAATTTTTATTATTATAGCATTTTATTTCACAGATAAAGATATTTAAGAGAGAACTTAAAATTTAACTTTGACGTGAACAAAATATTACTTTCTTCTATTAGTATACGGGCGCTACAATGTATTTATGGTTTATTTCGAAATAATTTCAAATAATATTAAAAATTAAACATTTTATTTGAATTAGATAAATGGGTGTGACTAAAAACTATTTAGGTACATACATGTATTACATATATTATATTAAAGAGCTAGCAACAATTAGTAATAAAGACTACACTAATCGGTTTCCCGTAAGCCATATGCATACACAGCTTAGGGCTTACATCTTAATTATGAACAAATAAATAAAACTGTCTGAATCAAGCAGAGAAACTCTTCCATTCACGAATAGTTTTCGAAATATTTAAAATCCATTGATACCCTCGTTTGAATAATGGAGTAAATAAACTGTAATCTATGGATACAAAAATGTTGTAGACATAAAAAAAGAAACAAATACATCAGAACTTGTAACCCAGACTAGTCGATTGTTGTCTTAACCAAATGTAGTGTTACAGTACGTAACATATGCATGTTAAAACTAAAAATTAACCCACAGTGACATATTTATCCAAGTCGGTATCCTTTTGGATATATGTGTGTGTTATAGTGAACAATACATAAGGTAGTGAATTATTTTAATTGTTTTGAAAACATACTTTATTCATTTAAAAATAAAATTTAGTGAACTCTATAGTCAACCAAAGGAAAAAATTAGGGAAGTTTTGTTGGTTTAAAATAGGTGTGCACCAGTAAAGGAATCTAGGCCAGCCCGGCAGTCATAATGACTTCCACTCCGACTGAGTGGGTTCAAACATCTCACAGAGCTCTTTGCTGTCAGTTTACCGCCAATTAGTTTTATGAAGTTGCGAAATATAGTAATATGCCTAGGACATTCACTATTTATACATGGGTAAGACATTGTTTCGCACATTCGTATTTTAATGAAATATGTTTCTTTTTTACTCTAGTATTCGTGGTTTTGTAAGATATATGGGTTATCATCAAGCAAAGTTAAATAATGAAATGATTTGAAATTCAGAAAATATTGTCTAAAAACGAAAAACACAGCTGTGTTATTACAACAACAAATCAAATTTGAAAGTGCCGTTAATCCATCAGATAGATAACTAGAGCTACAATGTTAATCCATCAGATAGATAACTAAAGCTACAATGTTTTCCTTTGGCTGAAAAATGTTAAATTGAAAATAAGTATTTCTTAAAAGCCTGATGATATTCGGCAATGTTAATGTTAATACATTGGTCAGTTCGTATCTCACATAAACGTTATGGAGCGAAACGACCAATGGACATTATGAACATTGAGTTGATTTACTAAGCATATTTTTCAAATTTATTTTGCATTGTGAAAAGAAATATTTGTAGACAACAGGTACCAGAGTTGAGCATTAAATTATAATATTTTAATTTTATAAAATCTGAGTATGGCCAAAAGGCACGTTTTGGTATATTTTTGGCTTGGGATTGCAATTCTTTGACAAACATTTTCACCCAAAATACTAATTTTTGACTAAAATAAGAAAAAACTACGTTGAATTGAAGGAAATGTACATTACAATATAATTAACCAAAAGAAAACAAAGATGTTTCTGTATGTAAAAAGCTATTCCTCAACACCCTATACATTTCAGAGAGAACTGTAAGAACAGCTCTGTCCAAACTGGAGAACAGAAGAGTAAGAGGAGTTAATAAGAAGTTTGCTTATACAACTATTTAATGGAGCTAGATAGTAAGGGAATCCACGGCCGGATTTCCCAATAATAAATATATGGACGGAAGCTCTCATAGAGCGCATATCCGAGAAAATTTTTTTTTAAATTTCGAAATAAAAATAAATAGCCATGACTTACACATATTTTTTTAATTGATTTAAAAAATCAGGCTAATAAAGCATTAGGAATTTGAAGTTAATTGGAACAAAAAATACACTATGCATCAACTTTGTAACAACATTGATCTCAAGCATGGGAGAACTGGCTGTAGGGATGTCGTCGAGCGGTAAGCATCGTATTGCCACTGCCAGCCCTATACAACTCCCATACCCCTCGTATAGAGGAGGGTAAACGTTAGTGACGTCAAACAACTACAGATTGCTCCGTGATTCCTTGAGGCGCTGGCTGTAGGGATGTCGTCGAGCGGTAAGCATCGTATTGCCACTGCCAGCCCTATACAACTCCCATACCCCTCGTATAGAGGAGGGTAAACATTAGTGACGTCAAACAACTACAGATTGCTCCGTGATTCCTTGAGGCGCTGGCTGTAGGGATGTCGTCGAGCGGTAAGCATCGTATTGCCACTGCCAGCCCTATACAACTCCCATACCCCTCGTATAGAGGAGGGTAAACGTTAGTGACGTCAAACAACTACAGATTGCTCCGTGATTCCTCGAGGCGCTGGCTGTAGGGATGTCGTCGAGTGGTAAGCATCGTATTGCCACTGCCAGCCCTATACAACTCCCATACCCCTCGTATAGAGGAGGGTAAACGTTAGTAACGTCAAACAACTACAGATTGCTCCGTGATTCCTTGAGGCGCTGGCTGTAGGGATGTCGTCGAGCGGTAAGCATCGTATTGCCACTGCCAGCCCTATACAACTCCCATACCCCTCGTATAGAGGAGGGTAAACGTTAGTGACGTCAAACAACTACAGATTGCTCCGTGATTCCTTGATGCGCTGGTTGTAGGGATGTCGTCGAGCGGTAAGCATCGTATTGCCACTGCCAGCCCTATAAAACTCCCATACCCCTCGTATAGAGGAGGGTAAACGTTAGTGACGTCAAACAACTACAGATTGCTCCGTGATTCCTTGAGGCGCTGGCTGTAGGGATGTCGTCGAGCGGTAAGCATCGTATTGCCACTGCCAGCCCTATACAACTCCCATACCCCTCGTATAGAGGAGGGTAAACGTTAGTGACGTCAAACAACTACAGATTGCTCCGTGATTCCTCGAGGCGCTGGCTGTAGGGATGTCGTCGAGTGGTAAGCATCGTATTGCCACTGCCAGCCCTATACAACTCCCATACCCCTCGTATAGAGGAGGGTAAACGTTAGTGACGTCAAACAACTACATATTGCTCCGTGATTCCTCGAGGCGTGGCTGTAGGGATGTCGTCGAGCGGTAAGCATCGTATTGCCACTGCCAGCCCTATACAACTCCCATACCCCTCGTATAGAGGAGGGTAAACGTTAGTGACGTCAAACAACTACAGATTGCTCCGTGCTTCCTCGAGGCGCTGGCTGTAGGGATGTCGTCGAGTGGTAAGCATCGTATTGCCACTGCCAGCCCTATGCAACTTCCAAACCCCTCGTATAGAGGAGGGTAAACGTTAGTGACGTCAAACAACTACAGATTGCTCCGTGATTCCTCGAGGCGCTGGCTGTAGGGATGTCGTCGAGCGGTAAGCATCGTATTGCCACTGCCAGCCCTATACAAATCCCATACCCCTCGTATAGAGGAGGGTAAACGTTAGTGACGTCAAACAACTACAGATTGCTCCGTGATTCCTCGAGGCGCTGGCTGTAGGGATGTCGTCGAGTGGTAAGCATCGTATTGCCACTGCCAGCCCTATACAACTCCCATACCCCTCGTATAGAGGAGGGTAAACGTTAGTGACGTCAAACAACTACAGATTGCTCCGTGATTCCTCGAGGCGCTGGCTGTAGGGATGTCGTCGAGTAGTAAGCATCGTATTGCCACTGCCAGCCCTATACAACTCCCATACCCCTCGTATAGAGGAGGGTAAACGTTAGTGACGTCAAACAACTACAGATTGCTCCGTGATTCCTCGAGGCGCTGGCTGTAGGGATGTCGTCGAGCGGTAAGCATCGTATTGCCACTGCCAGCCCTATACAACTCCCATACCCCTCGTATAGAGGAGGGTAAACGTTAGTGACGTCAAACAACTACAGATTGCTCCGTGATTCCTCGAGGCGCTGGCTGTAGGGATGTCGTCGAGAGGTAAGCATCGTATTGCTACTGCCAGCCCTATGCAACTCTCATGTTCCATGTCCCTCGTACAGTATAGAGGAGGGTGACCGTTAGGAACGCCAAATAACTACAGATTGCTCCGAGATTCCTCGAGGCGCTGGCTGTCCTGATTATTCGATTCTTCCGATTCATTCTTTCCGTGCTAACATAATCTCGTATTCCTCCGCGGAATGGAATGTTTATCGTTCATCCCTCAATATTAAATATCAATATAAATTATGTTTGTCTAGATTTTCCCTCAATATTCCAATATGTAGCTTAAAATCATTAAAAAGATATATTTTAAAAATTTTGACTAATAATGGTTTTCTACCCAGCTAAGTTTTTCTGAACCTTAAACATTTGTGCTTCGAAGTATTCCAGCTCAAGTCGAGCTTGCTTACATACGTGGTTTACGTTTTGTACATATTAGACCATTGGAATAGTTTGAACTGTATCCCTTTTCTCGCGTTTGTTATTCTAATCGAACGGAAAATGTATTTTTTATACTAGTATAAATTACAATTTGTACATACAAAATAACTAGTTTTACTTTAAAACACAGTTTTTGTGTCACTTTTTGGTTAATACTTCATGTAATCTGTGTTTCTGAGATTAAACCTATTTTATAATGTATTACAGAGTTTTTAAATTTATTTGCCCAAATGACTAAATTTAACAAAACCAAAGTTAATAATCAATCTTTTGTTAACACATTAACGGTATTTTGTAAGCCCAGAACCATGTAAATTCCTCAAAAAACTTGCAATGATAAAATTCCATCGACATATAGGCCTGATATAATCTTGTAATAAAGGTTTTAAGGAAAGTAACTTTAACCAGACTAGGGGGTGGGAAAATTATTGAGCCTAGGGGCGCCAAAATGCTAAATCCGGCCCTGAGGGAATCTTTTTAGCAGCGATTGGTGCAGCAGTCAGAAAACGAACTCTGCTATCACAAAAATACTGCTCTATACCGTGTGCATTAAAAAAAATATTAGGACAGCATCCCTGAGATTTTTTTTAACTATACCATGGCCAAAATGAGGGTTACTCAGCGCACAGTGCAATAAGCACTGCACTGACAACTGCTGGTGACGTTTGTGTGCCTTTACAACTGGCTACAATCATTTGTTCGGCAAGGACAAAACATCCATACAGTGTTATTTGTTTAGAGTCAAATTAGTACATTTTAAGGAAAAACCGACAAAGTTAAGAATGATGTCTGTAAGGCTAGATGATGAAGGGGAGAAAGTTAACTGGCCAAGCCTAGTGGAGTACATGGTTAAGGGCGATGAAAGAAATAAAATCTTCCTTAAAACCAGCTACCTTGATGCACACAGTACAGGAGTATTTCTCTCTCAAGAGGTGAAAAGGTCCCAAAGACAAAACTAAAATGTTTAAACAGTTGTAAACACAAATCAAAAGTCCCTAAAGAAACATTTGACGATCTAAAGGCATTAGCTCCAGCCCGACATCCATTATTAGAAACATTTGACGATCTAAAGGCATTAGCTCCGGCCCGACATCCATTGTTAGAAACATTTGACGATCTAAATGCATTAGTCCCGGCCTGACATCCATTGTTAGAAACATTTGACGATCTAAAGGCATTAGCTTCGGCCCGACATCCATTGTTAGAAACATTTGACGATCTAAAGGCATTAGCTTCGGCCCGACATTCATTTTTAGAAACATTTGACGATCTAAAGGCATTAGCTTCGGCCCGACATCCATTGTTAGAAACATTTGACGATCTAAAGGCATTAGCTCCGGCCCGACATCCATTGTTAGAAACATTTGACGGTCTAAAGGCATTAGCTCCGGCCCGACATCCATTGTTAGAAACATTTGACGATCTAAAGGCATTAGCTCTGGCTCGACATCCATTGTTAGAAACCAAGAGCAAGTCTCAGCAAGTCTCATTTACAAAAGCTTACCCCAATACTGATGCTATTCATGACAAAGTGGACAAATTTAACATTGTTCATCCAAATTATTTTTACGATAAAGCTCAACGAGAAATTCTTTAAAAAATATATATATTTTAAAGCGTGAATTTTTATAAAGCTGACAAAATAATATTGTTTTGACTGAGTAGCCAATAGGTAAAAATTTAATTATAAATTATATATATTTAAAATGTAAGTCTTTTTTATTATTTAAACTGAAGGTAATAAATTTGTTTTACCAGGAGTACTTTTTATTTCCAGGATTAATTATGTGATATTTAAACATTTTATTAATTTTATAAACATTACACAATTTTGACTTGTAAAAATAAAAGATACTGTATTATATAGTTCTTGTTCCTATACAATTTCAACTCTCCAGGAACCTATTTAGTCTGAATTATATAAAAATACTTATAAAAACTATGGCGTATGTAACATTTATGAATTCATTGAAAGAGACAGACTGACGTTTCTATTTTGACCGGAAGTTGTGATAAAACCTTAAGTAACTAAAATATTTCCTTAAAAAAATATCAAAGAGTATACTTTAATCTAACTTGTTTTAAAAAAACTATACGCCTAAAACATAAACTTAAAAAGTTATATTATCAGAATGACACATGAAATCCTTTAAATTACTCTCCTGAAAAGTTGCAAAAATGCAGTTACGCCCCTATGTCCATTCGGCGTATGTGTGTGTACCAGGTATACACGTTTTGTTTAACAGTACGAAATGAAACTTGTCATACATCTATATGTACTAGCAATAAAAATAATCACATTATTTATCACTACATAATTATTTATTTAAAGATTCAATTTAATTCAAAATCATTTATTATTTCTTAAATTGATATTATATTAGTGTTTTTTTATCTCTCTAGCATATAGCTATTTGAGAGATCAACTACTTTTATCATAATGAAATATCTTCAATATATGAGTAATCTTAAGTAACGAACAAACAAAACAAAAATAAATAAACAAATCAACAAACACCAAGGAAACATAGTCATAGGAAACCAAATAACATTTATTATCCATTATAATAGCAAATTGTTTTTCAAAAATGTAATTTTTAAAATCAGTAATGATAATTTTTATTTTATTTTGGAGTTTATCTCAATTAATTGTTTTATTGTTTAAAACTTCCTTATGGATCACAAGTGGTAGTCCTAGCTCCACATAAACCTCAAAGTATTAAATATTAACACAATGGAAATAAAAAAATAAATAATATGCATAACTATATACAACAAATATACCATAAATTGGCAATAAACAAATAACATTAAATATTTTAAACATTAACATTAAACATTATATATTAAAGTCTATGAACAATTCAACAAATAAATAAAAACAAAAAAAACAAATGAAATCAACGATGTGCATGTAACATATGAATTACCAAAGAAATAACAATACAAATAACAACAAATAAAACCAACAGTAATAATAATCATAATATTATAACTATAAACTATATGTGCAAAGAAATGACAGTGAAAAGTAGTCTCACTGTTGTTGTCTCTATACAAATAAAAACCGATACCTATAATTTTATATGGAAATGAATTGATAGTTATTATCCACCTATAGTCATTGTTAATTAATAAAATACTTTTTAAGCTCCCTTTTAATTTCATTTTTACTGTGTAGGTTTTGTAGACCTCTAGGTAATGAATTAAGTAAGTGAGGTATTTTATACTGTAACGTTAATTTTCCATAATTATTATTGTGTCTTTGAGTGAAAAATGGTATGTGCCTTAAGTTATATTGTAGGTTGGGCAATACTCTGTATTCCTCGTCAAAGTAGTGTCTAGACCGATCTGTAAATTTAGCAAGACCATCAACATTCATTATACACAATATTTTCAATGGCTCATCCTTAAATAATACTCTTAGAATTCTGTTCAAAATAATTTTTAATTGCTTAAGTATATATTCAGGAGTCAAGTAGTAAAGAGATATACCATAGTAGAACATACTCTGAACTAAGGAAAAATATATTAACCTCTTTGTTGTAATAGAGAGACAGCCACTTAGTTTTTTACACTTAAATAATATTACCCTTAAATTGTTCGCAAGCCTACTAATATATGAGTCAAATTTCATATTGAAATCTAATTCTATGCCTAGGTGTTTAATACAGTTAAAAAACTGTAGATTCTCACATCTACAACTATTTGGATAATAAAACAATTAGGTTTATGACATACTAATGGAAGGTTTCTATATTGTATTGGATTAATATCAATCCTAGACTTTCTAAAAACAATAGCCATTGTTTTATTATTGTTCAATTTAATGCCATTATTGAACAAATACTTTGTAAGTAAATTAAGATCATCTTGAATCAATGACATACCAGTATCAATATCCTTATCAACAATGTAAATTAAATTATCATCTGCATATTGCAAGATATTAATCTTAATATTTAAATATCCTAAATCATTCACATAGATGTTGAATAAAGTGGGTGATATTATACTACCTTGTATTAAACCCCAAGTTTGTGGTAAACTACTACTGATTATATATCCTATAGATGCACTTAATCTCCTATCTCTAAAATAATCACCAAAGAATTTCAACAGGGACCCCCCTCCCTACTCCTATATCTTTTAGTTTTTTCAATAATATATCTTTTAGTTTTTTATTCTGAATAAATCCATATTTTTTTATTGATAATATCATATCTTTATAAATAATAATTTAACTGCTGGTTTACAAAATGCTCCACAATATTACAGAAACTGGCCCAATAGGCGTATAACAGTGTAAGTCCTGTCTCCTACCACCTTTGAATATAGGACTAATATGAGTCACCTTCATTTGTGGAGGTATAGACCGACTTATAAATATAGGACTAATATGAGTCACCTTCATTTGTGGAGGTATAGACCGACTTATAAATATAGGACTAATATGAGTCACCTTCATTTGTGGAGGTATAGACCGACTTATAAATATAGGACTAATATGAGTCACCTTCATTTGTGGAGGTATAGACCGACTTATAAATATAGGACTAATATGAGTCACCTTCATTTGTGGAGGTATAGAACCAACTATAAATATTCTTTTAATAAAGTGGATTAAGACTAAATGTAAATAACGTATATTATTTTTAATGTCTATAGGTTTAATGTTATCAGGGCCAGCACAAGAATCAGTATTAATTTTACTTACATCTTTATAGAGTGATTCTTCATTTATAGTTTGAAAATTCATGCTAATGTTATTTCCTATTTTATAATTACCATTTTGTAAACTCTCATTTATGTCAAAAGGATTACCATTCATTCCAATATTTAAATCTTCAATTGCATTTTTGTAATAAGCATTAAATCTGTCGGCCAATTTATTAATATCATTGTCACTATCAAGTTGCAAATTACTTTTGATTTTTTCTAGTATTGTTGGCTCTCTCTTTTTTTTATTAATTGATTGATTAAATTCCAAGATTTTCTTGGATTTTTTTATGTTTTCTGACAACTGATTAAAATAATATGTATTTTTTTCTTTTCTAATGGCAGCTGTCAATTCATTTCTTGTGTCCCTGAATAACTTTCTGAGGTTCATGTTGTATTTATCCCGTTTTAATTATTTTCACAAGTAATGTTTGGCGTCTATTAAAGTCCTAATACCAGCCGTAATCCATGGATTAATTCGATTATCTCTACTAACACTACATTTTATCTTAGACTTATCATAAATATCCTTAAATCTAGTAACAAGTACATTATATAACATTGTAGAGTCAGCAATGTCCAATAAAGGCCACCAGTTTTCTTTTTGTATTGCTATGCTTACTTTCTTAGTACTAATTATTTCTGTTTAACAAATGTCAGAACTTTCATTTTTACTAATATCAATCGTTATACCAGTCCAATAATGATCAGCTAACTTATCTTCTAATACATAAGCTTTATGTTTATAATCTTTTAACTTAAAATTGATGTGGTCCAAGTATGTTTCTACTAAATTATTATTATAAAACTCGACCCTAGTAGGTTTGTTGATAGTGTTAATCAAGCCATAAGTGTATAGTCTATTGAGGTAGCCATTTGCACCATACACATTTGATATATAACATATGTTCATGTCTCCTAACAAAATTACATTTTTCTCAGATTCAATTAATTCATTAGACAGTATAATTTCTAAATCCTCATTAAATTGATTTACATTCATGTTTGGGGCCTATAACATACTACAACAATTATTTTTTCTCCTTTACATATCAATTGAAAGAACAAAAATTCAGCAGAATTCAAGTTTAACCTTAAATATAATATTTCTGGTTTTAACTCACTTTCACATTGGACAAAAATACCTCCTCCTCGGCCTACATTTGAACATTGATCTATATCCATCATTTCCATACAGCCTAGCCTCTTCCTCTTCAATATTAATTTCTGAAAGAAGTAATACATCAATGTGTTTTATATATGTTAATAAAGTGTCCCAATAAATAACATTGGTAGATAAGACATTTAAATGTTTACCTTGTGCTTTTACACGTTATAACATTAAATTAATAATTAAATATAACATTAACACATTAAATTAACATTATAATTTAATGTTATAACACGTTATAACATTAAATTAATCCATCCATTAAGAGTTGAACAATTTCTATCAATAACAAATTCGAATTGTTGATCAATATTGTACGAGTAATTATATCAGAATAAAACAAAAGAATACAAAAAGTTAACAGAATTGAGATTATAAGTATTCAAACAAATAAGTAAATTGTTCTGTGTTTGTTTTGAGTTCAAAGGGACCTGATCCAAGACTGTTTGTGACCTTTCTATTGGGTTATACTATTTTATCTAAACCTTTTTCTGTTGTGATCTGGATAGCTCTAGACATATTATCTTTTTTCAACATTATTTTATTTCCATTTAACGAGATAAATCTATATTCCCTATTCTTTTTAAGGATGTTAGCTTTAGCCATTCCATTTGCAAAATAAGAGATAAGGTGATTTTTATTTATCAAAGATAACTTAGGCCTATTTTTCTGGCTGTACGTACTATAGTGTCTCTTGTTGCTCTGGTATTACATTGTACAATGATCGGTGATGGATGTTTACCTGATGAAAGTCGGTGTGCTGTAAACTCTTCTTTGTTAATGGTAATGTTCATCGATTGTAGCAAGTTAACAAAGATCTCTGGAACATCTTTTTTGTCAGAGCGAGGTACACTGGTTACTATAAAGTTTTTATTTCTACCATATTGTTTTTCACACTCCAATGTAGCTTTTAGGTCTTCAATATCCTTCTCAAGTGATTTGGTATTTTCTTCCAATTCTTTTGTTTTTTCTATATCACAGAACTTTTCTTCTAACTGATTGACTACAACCATGATGGTGTCTACTCTGTCGGTTATAATTTTTTCTTGCCTTTTAAATAAATGTTCAATGAAATTTTTCAGACCTTGGACATTTGGATCGTCTACATCTTGATCATCTTCAATGCCTGGTGTTCTTTTTTTTTTTTTTTTTTTTTTTTTTGCTTCGATATTTCATGCATTCACATTAATTCTTTATCTTTACCATTTAGACTTCCATGTATTCTTTTTAATCTCAGAGCATTCATAATGGTAATTTCCATTACATTTCCCACATGTAACATAGTCTCCATCAGATGGAAGATCTTTTTCACACTGGTTATAAGCCATTTTTATGTTTGTTAGGCCTCTCTTAATTTAATTTCACCTCTTATAAAGCATGAACCTTTAATGATATTTATAAAACACAAATGAAGTTATTTAACTAATTTATACTCTTTCAAATATTTCACTTTGAGACATAAACTAAAAATCCCTCATAAATTTGTCTCTGTAATAATTCCTACTTACTGTGGGTTATGAATATTCTACAATCCAGAATCTTAGATCCTTTGATAATCTAATTTACTTCATTTCAATAATTAAATAAAAAAATAAAATAGAAATCTAAGAGAACTCAAATAAAGACGACTTGATCCACAGACTGATGAATAATTAAGATGAATCAGTAAACCTAACAGCGAAAATAATCACTTTACATCCCGCATCTCAATAATAACAGATAAATAAATATAATAGTTGATATATATGTATGTATTTTCTATTGTTATATATCAACTATTATATATTTATATATCTGTTAGTATTGAAATTCGGGAAGTAAAGTGATTATTTTCACTGTTAGATTTACTGATTTATCTTTAAGTAAATACTTATATAATGTGATTATCAATTTAAGAATGAATTTAATTACTTATAGACACAAACACTATAATACAATTTAATTACTTATAGACACAAACACTATAATACATTTAATTACTTATAGACACAAACACTATAATACATTTTATTTGAGTATAATCTTACTAGCCTCTTCACAGTTGTCGTTGGTTCCATAAAAATTACTTATTACAAATGCAATTCACACACTAGTCAACGATAAATGCTATAAAAATATTGCAATGCAAGATAAAATTTCTCTCAATCTGCACATGATACTTTAAATAAATGTGAATATGATACAACATTAATTTCCATTTGAAGAAAAGCTTGTGGGTTTAGAGAGATTTGAATTTATTGTCTTATTTTCAACTACTAAACAATTTTAAATACAATAACGACACACTTCTGAGTTCGTGTAATTGTAATACGGACAAATCGGACAAATTCTATATGATATTAATGTTCACACATATTGGTCCGTATGCAATTTCAAAAAGTAAGGAGATTTTTGTAAACTGTGTTTTTTACACACAAAAGGAGATTTTGTTGTTGTTTTTTTTTTACCTCGTGCAAAAAAACTCAGTTCATGGACAGCGCCTGCAATCTGGGAACGCAATCTAGAGGCACTGTTCCCAGTATAAAAAGTAGAAACTACAAGCGGACGGTTGCAGTTCATATTGGAATACATTTAAATTATATATATTTGTTTTACTCATTATATGTTAAAGATATTATTATCACTGACATAAAATATTATGTTAAAGCAAATTAAAATACTCCTTCGTAGTTTTACAGGTATAATAAATTATGTGAAACAATATTGAATGTAAATTCTGCATTCATTGTAATTAACAATCAAGATCATGTGATATAATTTAATATTTGTGTCATAAAGCAGAAACGTCTTTACTTTATTCTGAAATATAACACATACAGGGTGTCCCAGAAATAAAGCGCCAAACTTCGGGAAATGTTTATATGTCAAAATAAATAGAAAATAAAGAATGAATTTTTGTCCAAAAACACTTTGTTTACCAGATATCCGCTAATTTGTTTTTTTCGTATTAGAATTTGTATCTCCAAGTTGACGTAATCTATCTTAATAAAACTCGCTACGAATATTAAGATAGTAAATACCTATTCTAGAAAAAATAATCAACATGATCCAATTTTTTATTTCAAAATGGCGGCCTTTTTAAATTTTGCAATGTAAAATGCGGGAAAATGGAACAAATAAAAAATATTTCGAATAAAATGCTTTTTTAGACAATATTATTACCAATGTGTCACTATAAAAACAATTATAACCGGACGAAAAATAACAGTCACATTGATATTTGTGTTGAGAGGCAGCAAAAAAGCCATTTGTTTTTAGCTTTTTTGTTGCCTATTTTATATCAGTGATAATAATATCTTTAACATCGAATGAGTAAAGAAAAAAATACATATATTTTAAAATTATTTGTACATCTCTGTTACGTGTTTGTAAAAGCATTTTTAACTTGCCATTACATATACTGTGTAAAGATTCCTAAATAATATTACAGTCTCCTCTTAATTTTTTTTACATACCTACAACACATATTTTTCATGTCATATTGCTTTGAAAATGGAAATTCTCATAGCATAGCTTACATCATAAACTATTCTAAAATGGACAGGGCCACGAGGCGCTAACGTCGCCTTTTGTCATAGAAGGTACAACCACAAAGTTCTTGGTGTTGAAAACATTTGCAATACCTAGGTAAATAAATTACAAAGTTATAATTCATTTGTTTTTATTTTATTTTATTTAAAATAAAAGCGCAGCCGTAAAATGTGTACATATTATTATGAGCCATCCTAAACAACAAATGTTAGTCATAGAAATCCAAAGTGGCCCTCTTGAAGATGGAAAATCTCGTTTGACCTCGATAAGAGAGAAGGTGGTGTGTTAAAAATAGATTTTGGTCGATGTTGTCAACCGTTTCCTCAATGGGTGCTGTCTTCATTGAGTTCACAGTTTACGTGGACGATGTTGTCAACCGTTTCCTCAATGGGTGCCGTCATCATTGAGTTCGCAGTTGACGTGGTCAATGTTGTAACCGTTTCCTCAATGGGTGCAGTCTTCATTGAGTTCACAGTTGACGTAGTTGAGTTGTTCAACTTTACAAAGTTTGATTGCACCACCCACTTCCACCCCCCCCCCCCACTTCCACCCCGACGTAATGTTATCGGAATAATATCGCATGCCCTCAAGTTGTTTACAAATATTTCGATAACTCAATTAGTGAAATGAAAATTGTGCTTTTCTTGTCTAAATTATTAGAAGTATGGGTGATAATTTGGATGTATGGTCATTAAATTATATTTATAAGGAGTAATATTTTTTTATAAAAAATATGTTAGTAATCAATAATAAAAATAATAATAAATGTATTGTCAAATTTTATTTAAGAGTTCATATATATTTCAACTTTAATTGCATGTTCCATTTATTTATAAATAAATAAGTCATTTACCACTTACCATAATAAGTGTATGGGTGGGGAGGTTCATCATACTGTACGTCTATTTTATCACCGCCGTAGGTGTATGGGTGAGGAGGGTCATCATACTGTACGTTTATTTTATCACCACTGTAGGTCTATGGGTGAGGAGGGTCATCATACTGTACGTTTATTTTATCACCACTGTAGGTGTATGGGTGAGGAGGGTCATCATACTGTACGTTTATTCATCACCAATGTACGTTTATGGGTGGGGAGGGATATCGTATTGTACGTATAATCATAACCACGGTACGTGTTTGAGTGGGGAGGGTCATCATACTGTACGTTTATTCATCACCCCTGTACGTGTGTGGATAGGGAGGGTCATCATACTGTATGTTTATTTTATCACTGCTGTACGTGTATGGATGGGGAGGGTCTTCATACTGTACGTTTATTTTATCACCACTGTAGGTGTATGGGTGAGGAGGGTCTTCATACTGTACGTTTATTCATCACTGCTGTACGTGTATGGGTGGGGAGGGATATCGTATTGTACGTATAATCATAACCACTGTACGAGTATGGGTGGGGAGGGTCATCACACTGTACGTTTATTCATCACCACTGTACGTGTGTGGGTGGGGAGGGTTATCGTACTGTACGTATGATCATCACCGCTGTACGCGTATGAGTGGGCAGTGTCATCATACTGTACGTTTATTCACCACTGCTGTACGTGTATGGGTGGGGAGGGTCACCATTCTGCACGTTTATTTATCACCGTTGTTCGTGTATGGGTGGGGAGGGTCATCATACTGTACTTTTATTCATCATCGCTGTACGTGTATGGGTGGGGAGGGTCAACATATGTACGTTTAGTTAACACCGCTGTGTATCGGTGAGGAGGTCCATCATACTGCACGTTTATATATCACCACTGTAGCTGTTTGGGTGGGTGGTAACATTGTTTGCTGTTGTCGAACGTATATAACTGTGATAGCTGATGTCGAACGTATGCTGTGGGGCTACAAAGAGTTTTCATTTTATTCGTTATTATGAACTTATTATTTTACTAAGCATTACTATCCTTTCCAAAATATATTTCCTATCATACAAAAAAATAAGCAAACCCATGTTTTTTTCAGAGATAGAGTGGAAAAGATTGTAACAACATAGTTTTGAAAATTTTGCCTATAGGTAATACATAAAAGGAGACAAACTGGTGCATCGGTCCACGTGCAGAGGTCAGGGAGGTTCAACAACGCGTCGACTGCAGCTGCACCACTTCCGCCCCACCCACCCTCGCCCCTAATGACGCTTCCTTCCTGAGTCCCCGCGTTTGTCAACGAATCAGGATTTGTCTTTCAACAAACTTATTTTCTGACATTTTCACAATTTAATTCTGTTAATTTTTAATATAAGTTTAAAGGTTTAAGGATATCTATTTAAGTAGAATGTTATGAAAACTTACTTCTAGTATATTACTTACTTACTTACTTTCTAAACTTACGTCTAGTACATGCAGTCTTTTGCTGTCGATAAATATGGATCTGAGAAGTGCATATTTAATTGTAATAAGTTTAACCTAGTCTGTAATCCAAGGCAGATGATCACATTGGTAATTACAAATAACTTGGTTTTGATGTTTGCAAATCTAGGGTTAAATCTTGTAGAAAATTAACTAAAATAGTTTTATTTTTTTGATAATTAAACCCTATTAAAAGACCTCCACTGTATTAGTGTTATTTGCTCCTATTAATTTGGCAATAGCATTCATAGACATTAGCGAAAAATGTATTAACTTACTACAAAACTTCTTTCATCACTTTGATTTATTTACCCTGGAATACAAATTTATTTAACAATAAGTATTCTAATATTGTTTAGTAAAATATTCTTAAATGTAATAGCTTTATTGATAAAAAAAATGCAATATGTTTTAATGTAATACTAAATTATGTTCTATGTTTTAAATTAATATGAAAATCAATAAATAGTTCAATTATTCCAATATATATAATATTGAAATTGTATATAAATATACATATTTAAACGATATAATATCGTATGGTTTGTTGATTGCTACTATTTATTAATTTCATAATCAATATTTGGACTATAATCAAGATCCAAAATTCATGTTATATAATAATCAAGATATAAATTTATCTCAGATCTACTTTATATTTTTATACAGGACAACCTGTTCAATGGTACAGGTTGCATCAACAATTCCAATGTTCACGGATGGGTCGGCTTCACGGGAGTAAATACCCACACCACAATGTCAGCAGGGTGTGTGGTGACGAACCGACCTCCTTGCAACACCGATGCGAAATCACCAGACTTCATGGCAGTAAATACCCACACCCTAGTGTCAGCAGGGTGTGTGGTGACGTTCCGACGTCCTCACAACACCGACACCAGATCACCAGGCTTCATGGGAGTAAATACCTACACCATAGTGTCAGCAGGGTGTGTGGTGACAGACCAACGTACTTGCTAGGGCGTACGTCCTACACGTCCACCGACGTGTTTATGAGCAAGGGGGGAAGGTGGCGTAATGTGTGTTGGTG
>JAQJVL010001970.1:63092-132104 GCA_035578905.1 Stictocephala bisonia | reverse complement strand
TAAATCTTTTAAGGTTTTAAGGAAGGTAACCCGAATAGTACAGAACGTAACAAAATTATAATTTTTAGACAAGATATTCCCACGCAATTACTCCCGCGATAGCGTAGGGCAAGTTGAATGTAATTGCACATTACACACATATTTTTTCACATCCGGTAAGCGAGCGTGATGTTGTTGTATGCATATCTACCAGATTTAAGTACCTAGAAATCTACTGTAATTTAGTGGTTTCATCGTTAATTTATTCTTTTTATACTGTAAAAATATATAATTTACTTTGCAGTATATTAAAATACTATATTGAAACATTTATAGTCTATTTTTATTGATTTCAATAAAACGTTACCATAACTTACTGGGCCTAACTTTAGCTTTTTGTTCTCCTCAAAATCTGGAATTGGAATAAAATCATAGCAAATTAAATTAATCATAATTATAGTAGTTTACTAGGAAATCCAAAAGAACGCATTATAATTACAGAAATATCACTCGATAAAATACAACAATAACAAAATATTTCTTTACTGGACGGCAGTAAACCAACAGACTAATGATTTACGATGTCCCCGATCTTGACTATTAATTGAACTCTTCCAGCCACGTTGTTACAACATGTATATTTTGCATGCGGGTTTTTTGGGTGCAAAACACAGTTACTACTGAAATACGACTACTATTTCTTAAATTTAGTGCATATATTGAAAAATTAGCTGATCAGTGCCGGGAAAGAGTGCTACGTGGTAACGTTCGAACGGAGTGCCGCCGCACTACTACCAGCTTTGAAACCAAGTTTGTAAGAACCTTTTCTCATAAAGACTTTTCGACCTTTTTAAAATGACAGATTTAAAATTTTTTACTTTAATTTCGTTTGCTTATTTAATTGTGTTGTTCTTAGCCTTCCACCGTTTTTTATTACAATTTATTAATTTGCATACTTTAGGCCGCAGGTTACTGATCACATCAGTTTTTCACATTATATAGATCTATTATTTTGCTACGATGAGTCAAGGGATTTTCGAAACACTAAATCAAGATTATTTATCTACATAAACAGAATTTGTGAAAAAATACAAAATAAGGATAAAAGCTTAATCAACAAACCACTACAAATACAAATTAATTCGCAATTGCTGTATTATCTTAAGTTTATAATAGTGATAATATCATAACTAATGGTTTTTTTTAAGGATAATAACGTGACCAAGCGATTGATTTCCCTACCACTAAAAGCCAAGATAGAGTTAAATTTAGGACAAGTATAACAATTTTGTTGAAGTAGTATATACTTTTGAAATTAAAGTTAAAAAATAAAACATACAGAACGTTTTTGTCCACTTTGTACTAAACACGTCCAAAAACGGAGTTTTGAGTAATACAAAAATGTAAAGTTAGTGGGTCTTTTGACATGTTTTATATAAATAGTGTACGAAACAGGACATCTCATAGAGGTGGCCCACTGTCCACACCACTCAAGTATATTTATATGTTCGCAAATTAGAATTTAAAATTTTGGTGTGTTCACAAGCTGCCATGACTTTACACTTGTTGGGCAAAAAAGGGCCCAACTGGCGGGGGGAAACATTTTGCAGTCACACAACCAAGCAAGCGTAGGCGTCACCCCACAAAGCAAAAATGCGGGGACAAACTTCAACGCCCATTTTTACAATTTTCAACCAAAAGGTTTCCCCTTGGTTGCTAAAAAACCCAAATTGGTTTTTTTTTAAACGTTTTAAAAAAATTTTTTTAGAAGACTTATCTGCCTAATATCCTTTTAAATTTTTTTGATAAAGCCTGAATCGTTTTCTTACTAGTAATTTTTAAAGTATTTTTCTTTTTGTTGAAAATGAAATGTGGCCCCCCCCTCTGAACAAATTTCTGTGTGGCCCCGGGAAATTTTTCCCCCTTTTTTGCCCCCCCCCTGGGCGGCCCCTGCCCCACCCCCCCCCCAAAAACACGTACGGGTGGCATTGCCCCACCCCGCCCAAAAACTATACACGTAAAAGGGGCTTTTGACCCACCCGCCTGCCCATACACGTACAGTGGCATTGCCCCCACCCACCCCCCTTACACGTAAACGTGCATTGACCCACCCGTCCCGCCCATACACGTACATGCTTTTGAACCATCGCCCACCCCCCATACACGTAAGTGGTATTGCCCCCCCCAACACTATACAAAAGGTTTTTGACCCACCCCCCCAAACCCCCAAACAAGATAGTGCCATTGACCCCCCGGGCCACCCCACCCCAAAGCTTTCTCTATAATAGGGGTTGTGCGTGTGTTAAGCATTTTTTGGCATCACGATCATTTCGTTTTAACAGAAGTAAATGCCCCTTTTTGATGGGGTGGGAGGGCAGCTACCAAAGGGTTTCCCCCCTTATCACAAATCAAAAACTGATAGAGTGAGGTTTAAACGCTTTTAAGGCAATGTAACTGGTCGAAAAAACCTTTTTATAAAAAACCCCTAAAACCCTTCATCTGTTTTTAAACCTCTTTTTTCCCAAATATTAAAAGGGACAAAAATTGAAAATGTAAAGAAAACAACAAACTTTCGAAAACCTTGGGGAAAAAATTTAAAAACCTTTTGGTAAATTTATTAAAATTTCTAATAAAATTAAGAGAAAAAATCACTTTTTTTAAATTTGGGAAAAAAAAACCAAACAAAATAATGAGGAATTGAGGTTGCTATACCCTAAATTTTTTGGGAAAATTAAATTATAATAAAAAAAAATTTAAGACAATTTTTATAAACAAAATTTTTGGTAAATGCCCTTGGGTAACTAAAAGGGCTATTTGGGAAAGTTTTAAAGAAGTAACAGGACAAGCAAGAAAAACTGACAATTCAATTGGGTTAGAATTTAAAAGGGTTTTCTAACCGAAATTGCTTAATTTTTACTACTGGCTTTTTTCCCCCATCTAAATTAAAGTTGGCATGGTGAAAACCAGTGTTCAAGAATGGATCTAGATTCATTTGGCAATAGCTACAACCTATTTCTCTTTTTTTTGCTTCTCTAAAACTTTGAAAAAATTAAAAAAGGGAAAAATTATTAAAAATTTTTAAAAAAATTCCACCTTTTTTCAGTAAAAAACATTTTGGATTTAGAGCGGGGTATGAGATAAAAACATCCCCTTTTAAAATTTTTTATGCAAGTATTTTTTGATGGTCTGAATGGGGGAAAAGTGTGTAAGGGTTTTTTTTTAGATTTTAAGAAAAGCATTTGACATTTGTGGATCACAAAATTTTTTTAGACAAGCTCTTTAATGTGGTTTTCCCCGGGGGGTTGCACATAAAGGGTTTTGGCAATTTAATTTTTTAAAAAATAAAAAACAAATTTTTAAAAGTATGCTCAGTATTAAAGAAAGGGTAGGAACAATTAAGTACGGAGTTCCTCGGGGTTTTTTTTTTGGGGGCAATTTTTATTTATAATTTAAATAAATGATCTCTGAAATTTGGAAGATTTTTTGGTATAACTGCCCAATTTTTTTGGTTTGACAACTGCCAGGGTCCGTCCCTGTGCACCTACCCTTTTAAATCGGGGTTTTTTTTCCATGGGTGAAAAAAAGATTTAGGGCGTTAAAGTGGGGGGTGTTCAAATAAATAACATGCTGATAAAGTGTTGAAAAGACCAATTTATAATTTAAATTTAGTTTTAAAAAGGAAGTAATATATTGAGGGGCCAAATTTTTACAAATGTATAAAATTTGCATTGGAACCCAAATCTATTTGTATAAAAAATGTTCCATTGGGGGAAAGAGGGTTTCCCAAATTGAAGTACCCTTGGTGTAATTGATGAAAAGGAACTTATTTGGGAAAATGCTTTCAGTAGGTTAAGGAAAAAATTTTAAAATGGCATTTTTGAGAAAATTTCTTTTTTATTAAAGAAAATTTGTAGTAGGAAAATCATGCAAAATGTTATATTTTGCACTATTTCAGAGTCAAAATTTTGATACTAATCATAGTGGGGGAAGTGCATATAAATCCCTATTTAAATTTTAATATTTTTTGAAACAAAAACATGTAATAAGGCTAATCAACCGAAAAGGTAAGTTTAAAGCATACATGGCCCCTCTTTTGTGCCAAAACGATTTTTTACCATTGAAACACTTTTTAACTTTTTAAAAAGCCCTTAAAGATATTTTATGAAAGAAAGGGGAAAGGTTTGTTTAAATGAAAGACAAATGTTTCCCAAGGCAGGGGGTTTTAAAAAATGGAAGCATTTTTCAAAAACCAAAAAACCTTTAACAATATTTTTCTTCCAAAAAATTTTTTTAAATTTTTATTGAAACCAAAAATATTTAATAAATTTTTACCAAAATAAAAGAACCACAAAGTAAAAAATTTAAATTTTTTTAATAAATTGAAAAATTTGGTTTTATTTAGTCGGGAAAGATTTTTAAAATTTTTCTTGAGACAAATACAAAAAAAAGGGCCCCGGGGGAAAAACTATTTTCGATTTAGTAAACATAGTAAAAAAAAATTTTAACTGAATTTGAAAGATTAACATATAATGAAAACATATTTTAATAATAAATACCATAAAAAAAAATTGATATGGCATTAAAAAAAGTTTAAATTAATTAAAAAGTAAGAAATTTTTGGGTTTTATTTACATTACTATTAATTTTTTCATAAATTAAAAAATTACAATCAAGGATTTATTTTCCCCAATTATCAATTGGTAAAAAAAAACCCATATTTTTTAAATTTTTGGGCCCTGTACAAAGAAATTGTTTAATTTTTAATTACCTGTTCGCTAATAAAATTTTTTTTTTAATTTAATTATGAAAAGGGAACCTCTAATCGGGCTAAATAAAAATGCCTTAAGGCCCCATATTTCTTTTTTTTTACAAAACATTTTTTTTTTTTAAAAATTAACTTAGTATGTGGGGCAAATTTTTTTTAAGTTTTTTTATATTAAGATATAAGACTTTTATTTTGTTTTTTGTTTATTTTTGGCCCAAGTCACCAATATTTTTTTTTTTAAAAATTGTTTTGAAATTTGTTTCTTGCAAAAAAGTCAATCTTTGAAAAAAAAAATTTGAAAAATAAATTTATTATTATTTTTATTTTTTATGTAAAGGGAAGAAAAAATACAGTGGACATTTTAAAAAACAAAAAAAAACGGACATTTCCCTCCCCTTTAAACCTTCTTCGGGTTTTATTCTTCAGCCCATGCAACAAACATTGCCCTTTTTTTCCCGTTCCCGACCCTGCCAGGGGGAAATTGAGCAAAATTTTGTTGTTAAAAACTTTTTCCCGGAAAACTTTAAAAAAAATTGGGTAAAAAAAAATTATTAAAAATTTTGAAATGTATAAAACCCGAACATTCTGAAAATGGGTTTTGGGGTAAAAGTGGGGCCAAAGGCTTGCTTGATTTTAAAAAAACTTTTTATTAAATTTTAAACAAAAAAGCATAAAAAAAATGCCTATTTTTCCCTAACCAAGGGAAAATTTGTTTACTAATTCATTATTTTTAAATATTGTCAAAACAGTCTACAGTTTTTTCCCTTGTCTGTTTTTTGTGGATTTTTCTTAAAACAATCTTCACATGAAAATGGCTTTTTCTTCCAAAAAATTTGTCATAAACCTTTTGCAGCTGGCCACCCTTTTTGTTAAACCCCCCTCTTGTAACAAATTTTAAAGAGAAAAATAAATTTTTTTAAAACGGGCCAAAAAAAACCATCAAAATAATGGGGAAATTTGGGAGGTTCTATATCTGAAATTTTTTTGGGAAAAAAATTAAATTAAAATATAAAAAAATTTAAGACAATTTTTATAAACAAAAAATTTGGTAAAATGTTTTTGGAAACCCCTTCAAAGGCTATTTTGGAAAGTTTTAAAGGAATTAAAAAGGACAAGCAAAAAAAACCCCTTGAAAAATTTCAATTGGGTTAGAACTTAAGGGGTTCTAACCAAATTTGTTTAATTTAAAAACCTAACAGGCTTTTTTCCCCTCAAAATTTAAATTTGGCAGGGGTTTATACCAGTGTTCAAGAATGGATCTAGATTCATTGCAAAGCTACAGACCTATTTCCCCTTTTGGTCTTGCTTCAAAAAAAACCCCCTTTGGGAGAAATTAATAAAGGGGTAAATTTTTTAAAATTTTAAAAAATTACCCTTTTTTTCATAAAAAACAGTTTGGTTTTTTAAGCTGGTATGAGTATAGAAAATGCCCTTTTAAATTTTATGTCAAAAACTTTGATTTTCTGAATGGGGAAAAGGTGTAAGTGGTTTTTTTTTAGATATTAGAAAAGAAATTTTGCCCACGGTGGATAAAACAATATTTTTTAGCCCAACTTTTTGAATGTGGTTTTCGTGGGGGTTGCACAAAAATGGTTTGCAAGTTATTTTTTAAATAAAAAAACAATATGTTAAATTATGCTCGTATTAAGTAATGTAAAAACTTTTTAAGGGAAACATTTCCCCTCGGGGTTCTTTTTTGGGGGGCAATATTATTTAAAAATTTAAATAAATGACCCTCTGTAATGGAAGTTTTTTTGGTAAAAACTGAATCTTTTGCTGACGATACTCGCCTTTCCCTACTTTTCACCTAGCTGGGATCGGGTTTTTTCCAATGGGTGAATAAAGTTTTGGGGAGGCGTTACATTTGGTGGTGTTCAAATAAAAACATGCTGATGAGGGGTTTAAAAGACCAAGAAATTTAACTTTATTTTTTAAAAAAGGGAAGTAATTTTTTGATGCCAAATTTTTATACAAATGTAAAGAATGCATTGGAACCCAAATTTTAAATTTGTAAAAGAAAAAGGGTTCCATTGTGGAGAGGGTTACCAAATTAAAGTACCCTTTGGTGAAAATTTTTGATATTTGAACTTATTTGGGAAGATGCATATCATATTTTTAAAGGGAAAATAAATTAAATGGCTTTTTTGAGATATTTTTTATTTTTGAAAGATTTTTTGAAAGTAGGAAAATAAAAGCGAAGTTAAATTTTGCACTATTTCAGAGTCAAATTTGAGTAGGGAAAATCAAGTGTGGGGAAGTGCTTTATGATAAAATATTTAAAATTTAATAAAATTTGAAAACAAAAACATGTAAAAAGGCTAAAAAACCCAAAAAGGGTAAGTTTAGCAAAACATGGCCCCCCCTTTTGGGGCCCCAAAACGACTTTTACCATTGAAACACTTGTACATTTATAAAGTTTTTAAAAATTTTTTTATGAAAGAATTGGAGGTGTTTCAGGGGAAATGACAAATTTTTAACAGGCAAGGCTTAGAAATGGGAAGCTTTTTTTCAATACCAAAACCTAACAATATTTTCTTCACAAAAACTGTTAATTTTTTTTGGGAAACCAAAATATTTAATAAATTTAAACCTGAATATATAAAAGAAGCACAAAGAAAGAAAATTATTTTTTAAAAAATTTGGAAAAATTTGGTTATTTGGGCCCGGGAAATAAAGGTTTTTTTTCTTGAGACAAATACTAAGAAAAAAGGGCTAGGGGGAAACACTTTTTTCGAGGAAGTGAAAATAGAAAAAAAAAATTTTAACTAAAGGGAAAAAATGATTAACATATAATGAAATACATATAAAAATAATAAAAAACTCAAAAAAATTTAATTTGATAGGGCATTATAATGTTTAAATTAATTAAAAAGAAAAGTATGTTTTTTTTAATTTTAAAATTACTATTAATTATTCAAAAAAATTTACAAAAATTAACAATAAAAGGAAATTTATTTTCAATTATAAATTTTGGTAAAAAAAACCCACATATTTTTTTAATTTTAGGCTGAAACATAAAAATTTTATAATTTATTACCTGTTCGCTAAAAAATAGTTTTTTAAAGGGTTTAATTTTTAAAAGGGGAACCTCAATCAGGCAAAATTTAAAATCCCTTAGACCCCCAAATTTTTTCTATTTTTACAAACATTTTTTTTTTTTTTAAATTAGACTTAGAAATTAGGCAAATGTTTTTAAGTTTTATTTATATTAAGTATAAAAAATTTCTTTTTTTTTTCTTTGTTTATTTTTTGGCAAGTCCCCAAAAATTATGTTTTAAAATGTTTTTTTGTTTTTGGGTTTTTTTGGTCAAAAAAGCCCTGATCGGGGAAAAAAAAAATTTGGGAGAAAAAAATTTTTTAATTATTATTAAAATTATGTAAATTTGAAGAAAAAAAGGGACAGGGGGACATTTTTAAATCAAAAAAAACGGACTTTTTACTACCCCTTTAACCCCGCCCCTTCCCTGGTTATTCTTCAGTCATGCAACAAACTTTTGCCCTTTTTTTTTTCCCTTTTCCCCCCCCCGACCTCTCCCAAAGGGGGAAATTTTTAGCAAAATTTTTGTTTTTTTAAAAACATTTTCGTACTTTTTTAAAAAAAAGGGGTAAAAAAAAATTTAAATTAAAAATCTGAAATGTATAAAACAGAACTTCGGGCATCGTTTTGGAAAAAAGTGTGCCAGGCTTGCTTTTTTTAAAAAACACGTTTTTTTGGGATTTTTAAACAAAAAGGGCATAAAATTTTTCCCCTCCTTCTAAACCAAGGTTAAGTTTTGGTTTAAAAAAATTTCATTTTTTTTTAAATATTGCCCAACAGTCTACAGTTTTTTCCCTTGTCTTTTTTAAATTTGGGGATTTCTTAAAACAATCTTCACATGAAAGGGGTTTTTCCCCCACATAATGTTGTCAAAATTTTTTGCAGCGGGCCATTCTTTTTTTTTTCAACCCAACCCTCTTGTAACAAACTTTGAAAGTTTTTTCTGCTCTTCTTCGGTGTTTCCCTTTTCCCCAAATTTAAATGGGGTATCCCCTGCCCAAATTTTTTTCAAAGCCTTCACTTTTTTTGGCTCGACATTTTTTTTTTCCGTCATAAAACCAAATTAAAAGGGGCCCGGGCCGGACAAAAAAAGGCCCAAACTAAATTTTTATTTCGAATAAAAAATTTTTTCCCCGTCTTTGAGCTTTCCCCACCAGAAATTTTTTCCGTATGCAACCAAGAATTCCCAATGGCTGTTCCCAAAATAAGGTCTTTTCCGGCCAACTACCCATTTTTAACAACAAGTGGTTTCAGTAAAAAATTTTCCCCCCGGGCCCGATTTTCTTTTTGTATCGACAACACCCTTCGGGGATGTTTTGTTACATAATTTTTTTAAATTTTTCCCTTTTAAACCCATCCATCTTGTATATAAAATTAAAAGGGTGTCTCTAAACTCTCTAAATTTCAGCTATAATATGTTTTTCCCCTAGTTCATATGGGAAAACTAAATAATCAAAATTTAAACTGCCCCAAAACTCCTTGTCTATCCGAACACCCCGCCATTTTTTTTTTTTTTTACAAATTTAAATTTTTATCTCAAAAAATATACGTTGTATTGGGGCTGAGATTTTGTTTCTGCTTTTTTAATTGCCTAAAGAAGTTTTTTTAAAAAAAATACTTTTTTTTCTCTTTTTAAAAACTTTTAAAAAAATGGCGGCCAAATGTAAAATTTTTAAAACCCTTTAAAATAAGAAAAAAAACCAAAAAAAAACTAAAAAAATTATCCCAGAAAAAATCTTTTTAGAGGATTTAGTTAAAAAAATTAAAAATATACTTTTTTAAAATCGCATGAAAAAAAAACAAGAAAACTTAAATTTTGTAAAAACAATTTACAGTATTTCTTTTCCCCCGAGTCCAATGGTACGAGTTTTTACAATAACGGGATAATAAAATATCGTACAACAAATTTAGTTACCAAGACAAAAAAAAATTTACAAACAAACCCTTCACTTTAAAAATTATTTTGCCCCAACATGTCCTCCTCCTTTTTCAAAAACACAATGTGAAACTTTGGGCGTTAGTGATCTTCGCCCCTGTGCAAATTCATTGTTCTCCTGTTTTTAACAGCTGGGGCTTTCTACAATTCTACCTGAAAAAATCCTTTGCGTTTTCAACAGGGGTTTAAAATAAACAACCTTTTAAATTCTTCCCCAAAAATAAAAACCCAAAGGGGTGTCAATTCGGGTGCCCTTTGGAGGCCACGTTTATTGGTCCCCCCCCCCCCAAAACCCATTTTTTGGCCACACGTCGCATTTAGAGGTTACGAAAATTTTCCCCCCCAAAGTAAAGCAGTGAAACCAAATCGTGCTGAAACACCACATTTTAAAATTCTTTTTTTCCAAAGTAAAAATTTTTCCAACAGGTCAGGGAGTATATTTTCAAAAAAAATTTAAAAAGATATATAGCTGCATCAATCTTTGGGGGAAAATAAAAAGGGCCTACAAAATTGTCCCTAAAAATACCTCCCAAAACCATTTTTTGGAAAACCAAACGTTAAAAATCCTTTTGAAAGCGCCCTTCCTTCGGTTTTTCCTTGGGGCCCCCAAAAGGCTGTTCCTGGAGTTAAACATTCCTTCTTGGTTAAAGGAACATTCATCATTAAAAATTTACTTTTTTTCCCAGAAATTTTTGGGTTATCTTTTCCCTTTTATGGATGAACCAGCGACAACACCCCCTTCACGTAGTGGGTAGCCCTTTTGGGTTTCCCAAGTCTTGAAACCTTTGGGAAAGGAAAGGGATACAGCGGGTTGTTCTTTTAAGTCCCCCAAGCCGCCAGACAGAAATTTTTGTTTTCTTTTAAAACTTTTTACCTATTGATCGTGTTACTTGAAACAGGAATTTTCCCCTCAAACCTTTAAATTACATTTTCCTCAAACCAATAGAACGTATTATTTTTTTCTCAAAACCAGTGCCCAGCCATATTTACATCAAACTTTTCCTTTTTCCCACGCAGCCTGTTTTTGTACTGCAAAAAAAAAAAGTATTCCACTCGGAAATTTGTCTATTTGGGAAACGTTCGCTACAATCTTTTTTGCTTCTTTGCCCTTTTTCCCAAAAAGCAAAGCCCCGAAAAAAAAATTCAAAATCACAATTTTCCCCTTTCATTTTTGTAATTACCACCCAAAATAAATTTTGGGAAACAACAAAAGTTAAATTTAAACAAAAAACCCTTTTTAAAGCAGAGGGGGTTTTAAATTTTACAAATAATAATTTTAAATTAATTTTACCACCATTTTTAAAATTTACGAATAACAATATTGGTACTTCGGGTTTGATGGGTTTAAAGTAAGAACATTCTAAATTTTAAATGTTCCACAAAATTTTTAAATCATATGATTAATACAAAAATTTAAATTTTGGGGTTTTGTAATTTTTTGGGTTAACCCGGCTGTTAAAAAGCTTTTTTCCCCTTTTTTCCCCTTTTAAATTGAATACAACATCGACTCGAAACAGAGTACTGAAAACAAAGTTTTTAAAAAATTTTTAATTTTTTTCCTTTGTTTTTTTTTCATGCTTTTTTTAAAAAAAGTACTTTTTTTTAATTTTAAAATTAAACCCTTTTTTTAAAAAAATAGTTCTGTAAATTTTTTTAGTTTTTTTTGGGGTTTTTTAAAACTTTTTTAAAGGGTTAAAAAATTTTTTACAGGGGCCCCCCTTTTAAAAAAATTTTAAAGAGAAAAAAAAAAAATTTTTTTTTTCGAAAATTTTACTTTTTTAAATGCAATAAAGAGAAAGTGAAAAGTTTCGCTAAATACAACGTATATTCTTGAGAAAAAAAATAATTTAGAAAAAAAAACAAAATGGCGGTTTGTAGGGATAGAAAAAGGATTTTTGGGACATTTTTAAAAAAGATTTTTAAAGTATCCCATATAAAACTAGGAACAAACAAATTAAAGCTAAAAATCAGAGATTTTTCAGAGACCCCCCTGTGTTGTATATATATATATATAAAAAATATAAATATATATTATAAATTTTTATAAATAAAACCACTATTTCCCCTGGGTATTTCCAACAATTCTTTTCCCCCTTTGGGCCCCCTTTTCAATTTTAAAACTAGAATAATTTTTTTAAAATGTGGAAACCGTCCCCCTATTTGATTTACAGTGCAAGAGATGTGTTTTTTTCTTGAAAAACAATAGGGGGCAAAGATCCAGCGACGAAAAAAAATTTGGGTTCGAAAAAACAAAACATGCCCCTTTGTCAAATGGGTCAGTTCCCCCATTGACCCCTATCGGGCACCATGCCCAATGTACCCTTTCATTTGTACATGTCCCCCGGGTTTATCCATATCTTAAAAATTTGATCCCTTAATTTAAAGGTGTTTTTTTGGGGAGATACTGCTTGAAAAAAAGACTTTTTTGAAAATTTAAAAGTTTCCCTTTTTTAGGGGTAAAAGGGGTCAAATTTTTCACCCACTACAAAAACTTGGCCAGGCGATTTTATTTTTAAAAAAACGCTATTTAGGCAGTCAGAATGGCAAGATTTTTACCCAAAAAACAAACCTTCTTTTTTGCAATTTTTTCCTCATTATTATTAAAATCCCAAAATCTTAACTTTAAATTTGAAACCTATTTTGTCTCTTTAAACTGAATGAATCCCATCTTACAGTATAAATATTTTTTTCTAGACCAAAATCAGTTAATTGTGGCATTTGGAAAGGGCCCCTGTAAAACCCCAAAAACCAAAAAAATTGGGTTTTAATTTTCTTCCAATTTTTCTGAGCCCGCTGATGTTTTTTGGTAAAACTTGAGCTCTTTTCACCCCACAATTTTTTCAGTTTCATTTTTCAATAGGTTTTAAAAAAAACAATATGCCGGGTTTTTGAGGCGGGTTAAAAAACGAAAAAATGTTTTTTACCACTAAACATAAAAAACTTGTTGTTTATGCCTTCAAACCCATTTCGATTTCCCGCTTTTTTTCATCACTTTTCTTTTTCGCATTTAAAAATTTTGGGGTTCAAAGACTTAAATTTGGGAACCCAAAATTTTATTTTAGTGTATAATTATTGATTTGGGTATTGCAAATATAAAATTTCCCAAATACCCCCCGCCCCCGGGTTACTGGGATGGGCGAGAAAGGGCCCAATTTTCCCCGTACATGTTGGGTAGGGGGGTGGACCAATCCCACCGTCCAGGGAGGGGGTGGGGGTTTTTGGGGTTTAAACCCCCAAATACACGTTTTGGTTTGTGGGTGGGTCAAAACTATCGTAAAACCAACAGTTTTTTAAAAAATAAAAAATAAACAAAAATTAAATTGTAAATATTTTTTTTAATTTAAAATATGAAATTTTTAACATCTTTTAATTCAATTTTCTTAAATTCTTCTTGCATTTACTTTTTTTTTTAAACAAAAAACTGGAAATTTTTTTGCTTCAAAAATTATTGACTGTATATTGATACTTTCCCCCCCCCCATTCAAGCTTTTTTCCGCAACCCATAAATATTTTACTTTTCTGGAACGAAATAACTGCTCGCTAGACACGGGGACTTTTGAACAGTTTATTTATGCCCATCATTTTTAAAACTTACAGAAAATTCATTACTAAATTGTTCACAAAACTAAAACAACAACGGAAATACTACAATAACTATGCAAAATTTTTAACACAGCAACTGATCACACATCGCAAAGGAAAATAAAGGATCTGAAAAGGGGTGCAAACAAATTTTTTACGGGGGAACCCTAGGAAAAGCAAAAACGCTGGTAAACGGAACAAACAGCTGAGTGCTTCTTTTTAAACAGCTGAAAAAAACCAAGTTTAACGAAGAAAAAGCGCACAGGAAAGAAACAGGGGGGAAACCCCATGGGATCGGCAAGAATTAATAAAAACCCAAAAACTCAAAAAAATTTTTTTGCCGCCCCCTTTGGGTACTAAAATTCCCCCCCAACCACTTTTATTGTTTTTTTTTTAATTTATAAAAATTGTAATTTTTTAAACATATCACTATCCAAACACTGACATTAAATAAAAAAAATGCGGGTTTATTTTGGGCAAAAAGGGGGAAAAATAGTAAAAATGTTTCAGGGCAGTTAACGTTTTAAAACAAAAGGGGGGGGGAAAAAAAAAAGAAAAAAACAGCTTAAACTTACTTTTTTACTTGAAAATTAAATAATTTGGGCATGGAAATTTTTTTTTAACTTTCATTAAAACAATAATTAAAAAAAAAAAGGTAAATTTAAAAATAAAAAGAAAACCCTACTTATTTTTAAAAAATAAAAAAAAAAAATTATTTTTTGAACAGAAAATGCAACAGTATAAGGGTTTTAAAATTTTGGAACTGCTTTAAAACTTTAAAAAAAAATAATATTTACTAAATACGGGTCTTACATGGAAGTTTTTTCAAAAAAATTTAAACATGCTTTTTTTTTGGGGCCCAAATGACATTCTTTTGAGATACCATTCACCAAAAAAAAGGAATGTTTTAATTAAAAAACCCCAAAAATTTACATTTTCAATAGCAAAAGAGTTTTAAAACCTTCATCATAAAAGCCCTTTTTTACACAAAAATATCAGGAAAAAAAATTACTCAATGGTCATATACAGGAATTCCCCTTAATAAGTATGAAATGAATAAAAAAAATAGATTTTAGTCATAACAACAAAATTCAAAAAACCCAAAATCTTTTAAACAACAATAAATTAAAACTATAAAAAAATTAAAACCTTCTCAACTTATGCAAAACAAAAACATTTACTTTCTACATTTCCCAGAAAATTTTAAAATTTTTTATAAAAGATTTTGGGGAAATGTTAAAGCTACTTGAAAATCTACGGTTTTATTTGGTAAATTTAAGCACAATGTAAAAGGGATCCAACTGGCACAAAAAATGAAAGCAATATTTTTTTTTAACAAAACAAGGTTTCCTTATAAACACTGCAATAGATTTTTACAGTACTTATTAACTAACTTTTCAGCAAATTTTTATATTTTAAATTACCTTTCATTTGTCCCAATCCCGTAATAAAAAAACCAAAAAAATTTTTTTTATCATGGCAAATTGTCAAAAGGACTGTATCTTTTTAGTTGATCCCCTTTTTCTATGTTGATGTGACGTAGCCAGGGGAAATATGCAACGCAACCAAAAACAGGTCAGAGCCTGGAGAGGGGCTTCCCGGGAAACAAAAATTAAATTTACAGTCATAACACTACGGGAATAAAAAACTTAAAAAAAAGGGAAACAAAAAATGGAGTAGAAATTTTTTCTAAATAAAATGTGGATTTTTTAAACAAAATTTTTTTTTATCATCATCTTGGGGAAAGGAGCGCCTCAAAAGTGAAACAACGAAAATAAATAGGTTTTTGTGAAAAAACTCTAAAAAAAAAATATTTTTTTCTTTGGCAAAGGGACATCACAATTTAAAATTTGTGCACAGACCATTTCTTCAACGGTTCTTTTACCCCAGTATAAATAAGGCTTGGGGTTAAATTCAACACTTTCGTATCATTTTCTTTGCACAAAAACATATCTTCTCCAAAAAAAAATTTCCTGGCCCACAATCAAAAACCCGCGCGCCCTTTGGGCAGTGGGAGCATTAAACGGCTGCTGTGCACACCACCCTGTGGTATCTTGTCACCCTTTTTATTACTATTTAGAAGCCCTTTTTTATCTTTGGGGAAAATGAACTCAAAAAAAAAGTTTTGGGAAGTCCTGAATATACCTTTATCAAAAACAAATAACAAGACCTTCTCTTTGCAATTATTTTCTTGCATTTGAAAAAACCCTTTTTTTGGGTTTTCAACTCCTGGGAAGTTTTTCCGCATCTTATATTCATCTCTTTGGGTGACATCTCCTACAAATAATTTTTTAAGCAAGCAGGCCCTGCGTTGAGGAGCTATTTTGGCCTCAAGACCCCCAAAAAAATAATAAAAAAGGCCCTTTAAACCCTTGAATTTTCGGCATAAATTTATCCTTTTTTTACCCCCCTAAAGCCCAAAAGAAGTCATTTGAAAAAAAAAAACCTTTGAAATTCATAAAAAACGGGGAAAATGTTACAGAATCAAAGGGGTTTGGTGGGGGGGCTAAGAATTAAAGCCGGAAAATTTGCTGGAAAGAGGGAATTTTCCCTTACGAACGGCGGGAAAATTTTTCTAGTAGCCCCCTTTTTTTCCATTTCCCTTTGAAAAGAAAATTTAAATTTTTCAATTTTTTCCTTTGGAAACCCAAGAAGATCTGCCCTTGTCAGGGGCATGGGTTAATTTGGGGGGATAGTTATAACCCCCAAATTTTTTTTTAAGTCAAGGGAAAAGAAATTTTGTCTGATCTCTTTTTTTTTTTTATTCTTGTTTGTGGTTTTTAATGAAAATTTTTGGGGTTTTGTTCTTTTTTATCTTTTCTTTGCTGTTTAAATTATCTCGGGGTGTTTTAAACGTATTTCTTGACATCTTTTCATGTTCCCCGTAAAAGGTTATCTTAGTTGGGGTCTGATGAAATTAAGTCTGAAAACATTTTTTCCCTTTTCATTTTTTCCCAAAACCCCCCCCCCCCTCAAGATTTTTGGGGGGTTTGATTTGGTTTAACAGACACATAAAAATCAAAAAATAAAAAAGGGAGTTTGAAAGAGAAGTTTAAAGGAAAATTGTGGGATGGGTGAAAGAAAGAACAGGAGGGTTTTCCCAAGTCCTCCATGTTCTCAAAGGGTTGGGGGAATTTTTAAACCGCCCACAGCAATTTAAACCCGTCAAAAATAGTTTCCCCAAAGGGGAGACGGGGTTTATTACCCTATCTTTTCCCCAACCCATATTTGGCCAAAGTTTGCCCACCCCCCGGGGAATATTTCAAACTCAAAGGGGAAAATGTCTCCCGCCATTTTGAGCTAAACAAAAAAGTAAAAAAAAAAAAATTTTTTTTTCCCCTTTGGGGCATTTGGGGGATATGTATTGTAGCTTTTAGAGTATTTTTTGGCCTACCCCAGTTTCTTAGTGATATAAGACAGGTTAAAAAATATAAGACGGGGAAATAAAAAAAGCATGCACCATCCCCAAAAAAAAAACACGGTGAGGAAAACCCGGGTTTATCTATGACAAAATTTCCACAAATTCAACCATGCCCTTAAAAAAAAAAACCTGTTATTTGCCTTTTTTTTTTTCCAGGGTATAAAAAAAGGGAAAAAGATGAAACCTCTCCCCCCAAGGGGAATTTAAATTATGTACACAATAACTTCAATTACAAAACAAATCTTCAAAATTAAATTTTTTTGTACAACAAAAAACCAATTTTTTTAAACCCAAATCAAAAATAATCCCTTAATTAATCACACAGTAACAGTTTTTGTGTCTCATTTATATTTTTTGTATCACCTGTTTTAAATAAATTTAATTAAATTAAGGGCCAATTTTTTATTCTTAAGAGAACAAATTTTAACTTGGGGGGCTTTTTTCCAAAAACCCTTGGAAGTGGAATTTTGAGAAATCCTTTTTTAAGGGGTTTTTTCATGGTACAAATTTTCCCTTTAAAAATTTGTACCTAATTTTTTCAGTGGTTCCAGAGATTTCGTGATTTTTTTAGTGAGGGTATTTGGCTTTTTATCAAAATAAAATTTAGAAATAAAAAAATATATACTGTAATTAAAAAAATCCTTATATCAAATTTTTTCCCTTTAAATTACAGAAAAGAAAAACCCATTGAGCTCCCTTTCCCGAGTGTCAAAATCATAACCATGAAAGGTGAGGGCCCGGGGAAAATTCCCCCGCCCTCCCAAAATTTAAATTCTACACCCGGGAATCCCCAGGTTTTGGGGGGGGGTCAAACCCTTTCATAGAAAAAGGGAAAGGGGCTTTCGTGATTCTCGCTGCACTCAACTTTGGAAGGGACCGGGGAAAAAAACATCACAAATTTTTACATAAAGATATTTATCTAATTCGGTTGCAAATTAAAACAAATTTGTATGTATAAACTTAACATATCAAAATTAAAAAGGATTAAGATTTGGAACAAAAATTTTTTTTATCTTTAAAACAATTTCCCCAACCCAAGTGAAAAAAAGTTTAATGCTTTATTACGCCCACCAGGTTTTAAACATTTCAGACAAATTAACAAATAGAAAAGAACTCAATTCTGACCAAATCAGTCTTCATACTAAAGAAAATTTACTACATATTCCTTTTGGGACGCTTAAGGGAATTTTATTTTCTTTTTTCCCTTTTTGAAAATTTAATACAAATTTTACAATAATATTCCCAAAATTTTTTTTCTATTGAAGAATTTTAAAACAAATATTTAGGGTTTTTTATAAGTTTATATGCGTATGGGTTTTTGAATTATAAAATGGGAAAGACGCTTATAAACATAAAAAAAAAAAAATTAACACTATTTTACAGTTGTTTGGGAAAATTTTTTATTAGCATTGAATTAGTTCATGATATTAACAACAATTTTGGGGATTTTTCCCAAAGCTTTGATTGTTTAAAGAAACAACAAAAACCCTTTCGAAAAGGTTTAACAAACTTTTTACCTTTTTTAAGGGGAAAATTAAATAACTTAGTCTACAAACAAAAAAAAATTTTTTTTTACTAACCCATACTACAAACAGAAAAAACTTAAAAAATTACATGCTAGATACTAAAAAATTACCGTTGAAAGTCAAAAATTTTTTAAAAAAAACCCATCACAAAATAACATAATTAACTAAATATAATACATAATAAGAAAAACAAAAGAAAATGCAAAATATGAAATCAGTTCCAAACAAAACACAAAGCAATTTAAAAAATAGACCATTAAAAAAGCTATCCAATTTGGGGTGAAAATTCCATTCTTCTAGGTTGGGAACTAATTAGCCCGGGGGGGAAAAGGAGGATTCGTTGGGGTTTCCCCTGGTAAAAAGTTTTGCTATGGAGAAGTGAAAGGGCAGAGCAGGGTTTTTTAGGGTTTTGGAAATTAGCAAAGAAAACAAATCATGATGGGATTTATGGAGAGCTTTTAAAGGTGGCGTAAAGAAATTTTCAAACAAGGGAACAAAAATGAGAAAACCTTCCATTACGGGTTTACTTGGGTTTCAAATTTTGATAAAAAAAAAAACCGATAAAACAGACACTTTTCAACTGCGTTGTTATTATTTTTTCCCAAGTTTCAAGAAATTGATTTAAGAAATTGTGACGAAAACTTTGAAGTATCCGAGAGGGTTTTGCTTTCGCTAGGTTTCCAAAAATTTCTTTACAAAGAATCAAAAAAAAACAATGTTTAAAACCCGTTCTCCCCCCACATTCCTAGCGATTAGTCGTGATGGTTAAGATTTTTTAAAAAACCCAAATTTTTCACGGTGACAGACTCCCCCGATGAAAAAAAAACTGCTTTTTAAGGGTTTAAACGTAACGTAACTTATAACCCGCGCATAATTTCCCCGTTGGTGGCACTTTTAAACAGGAGGGAAATTTTTAAAAAGTCATAAGTGACCTAAAAAAACATTTAAATTGGGTCCGTAACCCGGGAGCTGTGGCTTTCAAAAAGATAGTAGTAAGCCACATGCATTCCCCGAACGCCATTTTTAGCACTAAAAAGCAATTTAAAAAACCCTTAATTCAAAAAAGTACTTACTTTAAAAACACCCCCTCGTATTTACAGACCCCGTCAAAGATAAGACCGATGTATTGAGCAAGGGGAAGTTTGGGGATTGGAGTTGGGAAATTAAGTTGAATTTAATCAAAAGGCAAAGGTTTACAGGAACTTGTGGTTTTTGGAGGGTAGTGGGGGTGACTGGAAAAAGATCTCAGAATTTTTGGCCAAAATTTAGGGTTTATTTTTTTAAAAAATTTTTAAAAAATAATTTAAATTTTTTGTAAAAAAAGAAATTACCTTTCGTCCCCTAAATTTTTAAATGTTTTGTACACTTGTCCCCTTAATTTTTTTCATTCCCCAAAAGCCTACAAAAAAATTAAAAAGATTCCAGTCTTCCCAATTTTTTGGTTTTAAAAAAAACTTATTTTTAAAAAGAATTTTATTTTCAAAGAATACATTTGTGCCCGTCTAGTGGGGGACCTTTGGGTCCCCCCCCACCCTGAAATTTAGTTTTGGGCCCGCACCTGCCCCCGAGTGTCACAGATGAAGCGGGCCCCGGAATATAGCCGGACCTTTTCCCTGCTCCTTTCCCGCCCATAAACCCGCACTTTGCTTGCAAACTTGGGGCGCCTGACACCTAAGTGAGAATGACCTTCCCGGGACGTCTACAAACCTGAAACAAAGTAAATAAAACCCAAAAAAATAATTTAATTGATTTTTAAAATTAAATATAAATTTTAAAGGGAAAGGGTCAAAAATTTTTTCCCCTACTAATTTTAAAAAATAAAACTTAAAAAAAAAATATAACCCTAAAAACCGGGAAACCCAAAAAACAAAAGGGGCTTATAAAATCTCAGGACTTCACAACCCACTGAGCCCCCCATTGCTTTCAAACTGGAGTTTAAATTTTTAACAAACCCCTGGAAATCTTCCCCAAAAAAATGATAAACCATAATGGTAAAAAATGGGTCCCTTTACCAGCGGAAACCTCTTGAAGATGAAATTTTAAAGTAAAAATGCCATTGCAGTGGTTTGTAGAGCTGCGAATTTTAAGAGGGTCATTTCAGTGTCAACCAAAGTACCTTTAGTAAATTTTAAAAGTGGGAAATATGCCCTTGGCCTCTTTTAGGTTTTTACTTTAAAGTAAAAGTGACATTGCGTGGTTTGTTTAGCCGCGTAGGCCATTTTCCTTTTGTTTCAAAAAATTTAGTGTTTAAAAATTACCTCCATAATTTTACAGTGAGAAAATATGCCGTCCGGGCCCCCCTTGAGGCTTGACATTTAAAGAAAAAATGCCATCCCCCAGTGGTCGAAGACTCACAGTAGGGCCACTTTGTGAGGTTTCCCACACAGTGTGCCTCACTCCCCAAAAAAAATTAAGACAAATTTATAAACATAACTATAAATTTTACTTACCCTTCTTTGATATAAAATAAGGGGATTTCTTAGGTTTTTATTTTTGGGATGGGGTTTTGTAAAATTAGGAAATTTCAGTCAAAAACTCGGGGGGCCTTTAAAGTAACCCCCCCCCCCCCCCCACAAATAAGGGAAACTCACCCTTTTACGCACAGCTGGGGGGGAAAAATTTTTCCCGTTCCGAAAACCCAACACAATTTTTAAATTCACTTTTTGGAAACTTTTTAAAATAATTTAAATGGGATTAAAATAAAAAACATTTTTGATATTAAGTAAGGGAAATTTAAATTTATAATTAAAAAAATTTTGGACCCCCACAAGTGGATTTGTGCTACCCGGGAAAAATACTCTCCCACCCGCGTGTACAGCCTTTGGAAAAAATACCCCCCCCCCCCCCAAGGGTTTTTTGAGCGGAAAATGTGAAAACAGGGGGTATTGAAGGCGTTTTCGTTTTGTATTTGATGCTTCGGGCCCCAAAGGGAAAAAAAATAATATCTTTTTTATTCTTTGTTTTCCTTTTGGGGTAAAAATTAATTTCTACATAACCTAAAAAATTCGTTTTTTAAATTTAAAAAAAATAATATTTTCGTTTTTTTTTTTTTTTTCCCCACAATCCTAAAACAACCAAAATGTCGGCCAGAAATTATTTGACCCGTTTTGAAGGGTTGGGGTTTTCCCAAAAGGGAAAAAAAGAAACCTACGATAAATCCAACTAAACTATTTTTTTTCCCCCCCCATTTTTGTACTTTTTTTGCCCTAAATTCATTTTTAAAATTTTATTAAAAATTTTAATAATTTGTATCCTAATTTGAACAAAAAAAAAAAAACCGGAATTTTAACTATTTTCACTGTACCCCAATTTTAAATCACTATTTTTCAAAAAAAAAAAAAAAACCCTACCAAAACCCTACACCCTCCCCCCTTTTTCCCCCCCCCCCCGGGAAAAAAAGGCCCCAAAAGGGGGTGGGGGGGAAAAGGGGGGGTTACTTTTTCCCTATGCTAAAATCTGATCTAAAAAGCGTTGTATTTGATTTTTAAAAAATTTATATTATACTCTTCACATTAAAATTCAGCAAAATTTTTCTATATCGGGGCGGGGGGAAAGGGAAATACTTTTCCCGTTCCCAAAAAAACCATTTTTGTCACTGTCCCAAATAACATTTTTTTGATGTCAAAGTGGGTGTAGGGAGTTGCTGGGGGTACTTTTTTCCCGGGGGGACTTTTTCCCCCTAAACCCCCCCCCTTCAACTCCCAATTTTTTCCATGGGGTTGGGGTGGCAAAACTGACGGGGAAAAAGGGCCCCTAACTGGTTAAAGGGAAAGGGTTATAAAAAAAAAATAAATATTACTTTTAATACTGATTAATTTTTACATTAAAAATTTGTCACCCCAAATTTATAACCCAAACACTGTAAAAACAACACGTTACAATACAATTCAACGAACTTTCGAAGAAACTGATGTAGAACAGTATTTTAAAAGTTTGACAGATAAGAAAAAACCCTTGTACAGCCTTTTGGGAAATTTACAAACAAATCAAAAAAATTATTCCAATTAAAGGAAAAAAAACATCCTCCATAGGGAAAAACTGAGTCCCATTTTGGGGTTTATTAGGTATTTTAACCCCATTCAGTGCTTAAAAAGGCCGTAAAGTCAGCCACCCCCTCCGACCGAAAGTGGGTACGTGTCCTCTTGGTTAAAACGGGTTTTTCAAGGGTGGTGGCTAATGGCCGTCTAGTGGGCCATACCGCGTTTACTCAAAATTATTAAATTAGTTCTTTTGCCCAGCCTTTGCCGGGTTTGCTTGGGAGAAGGGCCCCACCTCCCGGGGGTATCCTACAAGGGAAAAAAATGGGTTTTCCCTTTTTGGGTTTTTTTTTGGAGTTTCTACAAATTGCAATTAAAATTTTGGTTTTTTTTTTTCGAGAAAATTAAATTTAAAAAAATTAAAGCAAAAAAATTAGAATGTACTAAAACAAAAAAGAAAAATTAAAAATCGTATTTTAAATTTTTTTCAAACGCCCAAAAACCCAAACCGGGAAATTTTTTAAACAGGGTTTTTAAAAATTTTTTCTCAGATTAGACTAATTTTAAAAAAATTTTTTGAAATGGAACCCAATAATGGTAGTTTTTAAAACTTTTTTATTTGTTTTTTGGGGTTTATTCCAACTAAAAATACAACTTTGTTTTTTTTTCAAAAAAAAAATTTATGTAAAAAAAAATCTTTGGGCATTTAAATTTTTTGGGGAACATTCACAAGGGGCTGATGGGCCCCTATACAGCCATTGAAAAAATTAATTGTTTTTAAACCTTTTCCCCTTTTTTCAGACTTTCTTTTGACAGTCATAAAATTTACACTAAAAACGATCACAAAAAAAAAATTTTTTAAAAAAAAAAAATTTTTAGCATTGGGGGAAAAATTTTGAATAAATATATAAAACAAAAGCCCCCACATGGGAAAAAACGAAAATACGGCTTTAAACACTGGGAAAGAAATTTAAAAAATTAAATAAGGGTTTTTTTTACTTTGATTCACTTTGGGAAAATATAACTACAAAACCATGGGAAAAAAGGTGCCACTAATTTTAACATATATTTTAAAAAGCAACTCCCAAACAAACTGTAATCCCTTAAAATGTTAAGACAAATTAACCCAAATATTATTGTTGGGAATTTTAACCCAATTTTTACTAAAGTTATTCTTTTAAAAAAAAATTGGGGGAAAACCCTAGAAAATTTAGGTGAAAGTTTCCCTTTTTTAGAAAGTATGAATTAAATAGGTTTGTGCAAAGAAATAAATCACTTTTCTAAACCCCTTTTTTACTAATAAGGGAAAATATATTACTTAAAAAAAAAATTTTTTCCTTTTAAGGGAAAAAGTTCTTCAAAAAAGACCTTTTAAAATTACCAAATACTCACCGGTAAATTTTAAAAATTAATTTAATAACAATTTTTAAAAACTCCCAAAGGGGAGTGAAAAAACTTTTAATACACTAACCCCTCCTTTTTATCGTTTGTAAGAATAGATCATTTTTACGGGGTATGTATGCCGCGGTAAGCCAATTCGGAAAACGGGAATAAAAGTAATTAATGAAAAAAAAATGAATGGATCACTGGGTTTTTTTTGAAATTGAAGTTAATGGGAAAACTATTGAAAAATGTGGGCAAAAATTTAGATTAAAATAAAATGTAACGATCTAAAAAAACTGTAAAAGTTTTCTAATCATAAGTAAAAAAATCTAAAAGTATCGAATCTATATGAGCCCCCCGTGGTTTTCAAACCCGCAAGGGGTGGGTGAGGCGCTAAAGCAGACTGACTGCCCGGGGCCGAGGGGAACCGGGGGGTGGAAAACCCACCCCCACCCCAAAAGTAGAATCATCTCGAACAATTTTCCCCCCCAACCTTGAAAAACCGGAAGGGTATTTTTTAAAAACAAACCAAAAAATGAAAAAAAATACAATTTCAAACAAAAAGAATAAAAAAAATACATGGTTTTAAGCAATGATGGTTATACATGGACAAATTTGAAATTCCCTAAAACTTAAAATTTAAAAATAAAAAATTTAACAAATACGACATTTAACAAATACGTTTGAACAACAATGAAAATTGAACAAAGGGAACAATCAACCTCTTTTTCTATACCCAAAATTAAATTTTAAAAAATAAGAACAAAACTGACAAGGTTTAAAAGACAAGCGGGGCCCTCATGATGATCTTTTAATTTTAAAAAAATAAAAATATAAAGTTACCAAAAAAAGCAAAGTAAATTTTTAAAATATAAACAAAGACTTTTTTAAAAAATTTGCTTAAAAAGAATAAAAATTTGGGAAAAAAATCTCGTTAAAAAATAAAAATAAAAATCGCATTTCTTTTAAATACTGGCAAAGAAATTGAAAGCAAATGGGAAAATTTTACAAACACAATTTATGGAAAAAACTTATAAAAAAGATTTTTAAAATTTTTTATGAAAAATTTTATACTAAAATTAGAAAAGCTACGAAATGTACAAGTTAAAAAAGATAACTAAATTTTAAAAAAGTTAAGACAATTTAAAATTTTGTGAAAATTTAACAAAATACCTAAGGCCCTAATTTTTTAATGTTTAGCACATGATAAAAGTGGGAAAAATTTAAATATAAAAAATTTAAAATTGTAAACAAAAGTTTTAAATTGTCTCTTGGGGCTTTTTTTTGGGTTTGAAAAAGGGTAGGAGGCATACCTTATTAAAACCTTTCCCCTTTTTCCCCCCTCCCGCCCCTTTTTTACGTCACCCAACCCTTACCAGACCCGGGCCCCCTTTCCTGGTGGAGGTTGGACAACTCTTCCCCCTGGCCAAAAAAGAGAGGAGGGAAAATGCGTCTTTTTAAAAAACACAAAAGGGGTCCGATGTGTTTGGGACGGGGGGTTGTAGCTTCCCCCTTTTCCCCCCCCTTTTCTGAAGATTTTTCACACATTCCTTTCCCACCCACCTGGACCAAAAAATGTTTTTTGGGACGAAAGCAAAAAATTCCCGCCATCGGGAAAAAAAAACCCCCTCCTTCCCGGGATCGCCTCAGAAGAAAATTCGGGAAAAGCCCGTAAGTGGGCCACCTGTAAGGGAATGTGCGGGAGTGGAGGGGGGTTAGGTTTGAAGGGATCATTTGATATAGGAGTTATGGGGCAGAATTCAAAACTGCCCCCTATTTGTGTTTTTAAATAGTGGGTTAAAAAACATCGAAGGTACTATCTTCTGATTTCCCAAATACCCCTCCGAATGGGGCTTGAGGGATTTAACTTGGGTGCTTTTCCCCTAAGCCTCCCCTGTGTGTGCAAAAGAGGGGAAAAAAAGCTCCAAAGGGTTCCATTTGAATTGCCGCCTTTTTTATTTGGGAGGTTTCTTCCTTTTCCGAAGAATTGAAAAAACCCTTGCATCTGTCTCTTGGCCCCCAACCAACGTTCTTAAACCCTTGTCTGATGACATGTTTTCATTGAAACTAGTTTGTTTTAATATCTCCCTCAAGCTTTCCCCCCTACTACCCCCCAAAACTGGTTTTTCTGCAATGTTGGGTAGCCCTTTTGATTTTAGTTGTCCAATGCGATAATGTCATAGAAAAGGGTTTTTTGGCCCATCAAATAAGTCAATTGGGACCAGGGGTGGCAAAGCCAGGGGTCTGCCAAAAGGGGATGTTGGGCCCCGGTTTTTTTAAACCCTTTAAAAGTTAACCCGTTTCCTGGGGGAAAACATTTGTGATTTTTTGGGACAACCACAAATGAAAGTTTTTTGTACTGGGGAAAAAGCAAAAACCTAACCAAAGAAGTATTTTTTCCAATCATGCTTATTGGAACATTTTTTCACAAAAACCCAAAAAAATTTGGGACTTGTTCCTGCTTTTTCGTATCCAAAAGGGTTGACAAAAAAGGGAAAAAAAAAACCTTCTCAAAAAACCCCAAAAGCCCCCCCCCAAAAATAAAATGGAAAACCCTTTTCCAAACAAGGGCCCCGGGCCCCCAGGGTGTTTTTCCCCCGTGGGCCACAAGGGCTACCAGCGCTGAGACAACAAACCGATGTTGGTTTTTAAGTTGAATTTCCCCTGTGTGCACTTTCAAAAAATTCTTTTTTTTTTCTCACGAGCGGAAAAATTTTAGCTCCTGCAGGGAAATTCTTTTTTAAAGGGTTTTTAGAGAAGTGATAATCGGATTAAGGGAAAAACAGTATTTTGTTTTTTTTGGGTTTCCCTATTCAAAACCTCTATTAAAAACATTCTGATTTGCTTGTGGCCCGGCCCTTTAAAGGGAGGGTTTAAGCAAACACCCGCTTTCCATAGCAATTTTATGACGGTCACCGGTTTGGGGGGTTTTCCCAAAAAATCCTGGCAAATTGAAAAAGGGAGGTCCCCCATTAAAACAATCGACAGTTTATTTAGCTCTGGACCAACAGGTAGGATCGTTGTGCTGGTCTTGTCTTCGTAGTGCTCAAGGGCGGTGGGTTTTTGTGAATCTCTGCCACTTGCGTTTTCCAGGATTTGACACTCCTTTCTAAAGAATGCTGTCAGTTCTTGAATGTCGGAAGCTGGTCTGGGACTGTGGAGAGCTCCACTCCCGCAGTAGGCTGAAAGTTCAATTTTCGATGTTATTAAGTGTAATAACAACGTGTCCCAACTTTCAGTCGGTTCGCCTAAAGCTGCTAGGGCGCGGATGTGCTTCAGTGTACCATCCAGCAAGTTCCTTATGCTATGAACCTGCTTCTTTGTCTACAGAAGCGAGCTCAAACAGACACTTTACATGTTTTTGGATGATGATTCTTTTATTCTTGTAGCGGCCTTCCAATAAACTCCAGGCTACTGAGTAATTGGAGAGCAATAAGCACCAGGGATTGTATGAGTTTCAGAAGCGTCACCCTTCAAAGATGGACCTCAGGTAGTGAAAATCTTTGCACATTATTGAGTGACTCATTGGTATGAATCAATGCATTGAAGGTTTCCGAAAAAGATAAACCAGTCTTCGTACTGGCCACTGAAGCTGGGTAAGTCTATTGTTGGGAGTTTTATATGAACTTGGCTGTTGGATGAGGTAGTTGATGGGCCATTGTTGAAAGTAGATTCAATGGCAGGTTGTGGAATCCGGACTCTGCACAGTGTCTTCACCTTGAGCTGCTAATTTTGTAGTACATTAGCTTCAAAAGACTCCCTTTCTTCCTCTTGTGAGTCGCTTGTGTCAATGGCCCTCTATTTGTGATTGTATTTCTTTCAAATTCTGATAAAATACCCTCTAATCTACTAGTCTTAGTTTTAAGCTCTGTCACACTGTTGTTTCTGATAACGAGTCAAGAGAAGGTCTTAAATCTAGATTAACTTGCTTTAGCTTGTCCTCTCTTCTGAACAGTTGTTTCAGTTCTTGACTACTATTGTCATTATCACCTACCATTTTATAAAATGTAATGACAGACTAAACGAAAATAAAATGAAATGATAAAATAAAACAATCAAAATGAATAAATAATTAAATGGCAGTTAGCGACGAGGGTAGTTTACTACAAGATTTGTTTTGACAGAAGAGAATAAAAGGAACAGCTGAGGGGTGTAGAAAGGGAAAGTGAGTGCTGTGGGGTCAACGGTTCCCTGAAGGAGAGTGAAAGAGGAAGGGGCTCACTCACATGTGTCCATAGAGGCGCGCAAGGGCTGGCAGAGGCGAGAGGTTTACAATGGGGCTGGAACGCGAGTTCGGCAGATGTTGAGGGGCTTTATGGGCGCCGTGAAGTCGCTGGGGTTGGCTGGAGACAAAGAAGACTTCGGAGAAAGCAGGGCTAAGGGCGGTTTGTCACCAACACTTAACTGGCACTACACTGCAGCTGTTCAAGCTTCACAACGTAGCTAAAGAACCACTGTTTCACTGCACAAAGTGATGTAATCCGTTTCGTATACGGTGCGGCGCGGAGGACCAAAATGTTACGCGTATGTATGCCGCGGGTAAGCCAATTCGGGAAACGGGTAAATAGTAATTAATGAAACAAAATGAGATGTGATCACTGTGTTTATTGAAATTAAGTTAATGGTAGAAGAACTATTGTAACTGTGACCAAAACTTGAGATTAAAGTAAAATGTAACTGATCTAAATAAACTGTAAATGTATCTAATCTATATGTAACGAATCTAAATGTATCGAATCTATATGAGCTCGTGGTTACAAACACTGCAAGAGTGGGTGAGGCGCTACGCGGAGACTGACTGCCTGTCGAGGGCCGAGGGGTGACGGCTGGAAACCTACCCCCACCCCTACAGTAGAAATCAGTCTCGAACAATCATAGATTAGCATTCATATAGTAAGGAAACGATTATTTGTTATTTAATCTTCTTTATGAATGTAATAAATTTTTAAAATCTCCTTATTTCTATTACAAACTTAAGATGACATATATATAAAATAACATCTTTATTGATGACAACATTAGACAAAGTCAGAATATAGACATTAGCAATAAATTCATAGTTTATCCCAAGGTTAAAAATGAACATTTATCAGAGCGAATTTGCTCCTATATTCAAAGTGTGCATCACGTTCAGATATAAAATACTGAATAAGAGACTAGAATAATAATTTGCATATTTAAACTAAAATCGATAGGTTCTAGTACACTATTTTTCATAACTTTTTGCCTATAACTAACCAATGCTGAAATATAAAATAAGTTTCAGATCAATTTTTCCCTAAAACATATGTAAAAAAATATTGGACACAAAGCTTCCTTCTTTTTTGTGGTATTTTTTAATAATAAAATATCTATATAAAATACCATAAAACTTGATGACTATCACTGATGTACTAAATACTACATGGCAATAAAGTCTGCCTTTCCTCACTGCATCGTGAGTCAGCTGGCATACTGAAACGATGCTATTACAACTTTTAATGGCATGTATTGATATCAATATTTATCCATATATATTTCTAACCCTTTTGCAGTCGAATATGCCAGCAAAAGTGGCAACATATGGTTTCTGTACCCACTTCGGGACTGGTTATAGAAGCTTTGTCTTCTCTGGTCGGGTATGCCACTATCGTGGCCGGCGCCATTGTCGTAGTCAGATCGGAGTAGTTTGTGATTGGTTTTGTCCGTGAGCTTGGATCGGCCCCTTTCGTGGGCATCTAGTGATTTCCCTATGCGGTAGGGTTGAGCCACTTTCGTGGCAGTTCAATATATTTATTTTTATGTTTTTTTTTAACAGTTGTTTGGGTTACTATGAAAACATAGGTATATTTTCGTAACTAGTTTCAATCAGCTGGCAACATTGATCGCTTTTTAATATTTCGTCTATGCTTTTAAATACGTCATTTCACAAGGTCAACATTCGCGCCATTTCACCTTGCTGCTTCTTGTTACTCTGCATATGTTTTATGTTTGTTTTGAGTGATTATTGTAAATATTTGTGAAGTGTGTGTGTATATAAATATTATTGTAGTGATTGTATATATTTGTAAGTATCAGTTTCCTATTTGTTTATCATTTAACTAACACTGTACTTTATTTTATACAATACAAATTCTTTATTTTATTATGTACCAGTGTAAATAATATAAAATAATAAAATTTTAAAGTTGCCGTTTGAACATTATTTTTCCTAAAAAATAACATTAAAACAGTATGTATTTTTCAATGTATTATTTGTTGCATTATCAATGTATTTTTTTTCATAATACAGTATTTTATTATAATAGAAATACAATTTAAGTAAACAATTAGCATATTACATATATTAAGATGTTATAAAAGTTTTAAAATTGCCGTTTTTGAACATTTTTTTCCCCTAAAAAATACATTTAAAAGTATGTATTTTTTCAAATGCATTATTTGTTGCATTTTCAGTGTTATTTTTCATGAACAATATAATTGAACTAATAAAAATAAAGTAAAATATTGAACCATTATGTATTAGAGATGTTAAATAAATTTTTATAATGTTTTTATATCTATATTTGGTTTTTAAATTAAATAAAAACTTTGGGTGACTCTAAATGTAATAGGTACGCAATAAAAGCTTCCGACATGGCAATGCACAGCGGGAGTTTGTATGCCGAGCTGACGGCCAAGCGGCCATTGCCACGAAAGTGGCCACTCCGACCTCGCGGGACAAAGTGGTAAGTTTGATGATCGAGTTGCCACGGAACCATGTTGAGCCACAATAGTGGCATATCCGACTGGAGAGGACAAACCTTAAAACACTGTTCCTACTGAAAAGGGCTAAGATAGTTTTACTTAGAACAGAAATAATGCTACTTCAATACTTCCACAATAATCCCAAAATAAGCCTTTTGCTATTCAGTTGCAGAATATCTTATCAAATCCATTACTATGCTACTGTACATGCACGGGTGGTCAGGCAAGTCAATAACATTGTACGTGCGTGATGGGTAGGCGAGCAGGTCAATACCACTGTACCTGTATGGATGGGCAGGTGAGTTCTGAATTGGGCGGGTGCAATCAGTTTATTGAATTGAGGTGAGATAGGACAGACTCATTTTGGATGGAAAATTTTCACTTGACAGCGCGATCTATTAGTTAATTATAGATAGACGATCACTACATGAATTGTGGAAATAAATACCTGGGCCAGCAGCTCTTGTGTCGATGAAGCTTCGAATGTCTTTGCCCACTGTACCAACTCCAAGGCCATCACCTGAGCAAATGACTCTGGATGCGTCGCAGACAGCTGTGACAGTCACCTTCAGAGGACAGCCCTTCACTTGCCTGCAGACCCAACACACCCTTTTAAGTGTTTTACTATAAATACATAACTAACATATTTATTTCCTCTTTATGTTGAATATTTGAGAAAGCCATTTACTTAATACCAATCTAAATATATATATACAGGGTGTAACAAAACTCTCTACACAAACTTTAGGATATTGTTCCTTGGGCGAAATGAAGCAAAAAACATAATACAACAAATGGTCTATCTCATTCCGTTTACTGTCTGTATATCAATATGTGTTTTTTACTATTTAAAATGTTTAAAACCAAATTACAAAGAAACTAATCGTTTTACGAAAAAATACCAAGATAGGTAATTGATAGTACTTTTAATAAGGATTAAAACGACGCCTTATTTGTGAAAATCAAATAGTAAATAACAAATTTACTACGATAGTTGTATGACACTGTAAAGTTTAGAATGGACCCATACAATGGACCCATTGTTGCTCTATGGGTCCATTCTAAACTTTACAGTGTCATACAACTATCGTAGTAAATTTTTTATTTATTATTTGATTTTCACAAATAAGGCGTCGTTTTAATCCTTATTAAAAGCACTATCAATTACCTATCTTGGTATATTTTCGTTAAAACGATTAGTTTCTTTGTAATTTGGTTTTAAACATTTTAAATAGTAAAAAACACATATTGATATACAGACAGTAAACGGAATGAGATAGACCATTTGTTGTATTATGTTTTTTGCTTCATTTCACCCAAGGAACAATATCCTAAAGTTTGTGTAGAGTTTTGTTACAACCCTGTATATATTGGCTTGCAAATGTTGCAACTGTGAGAGAGCCAAATTTGAAACATTGATGATAGCTTTCATATTAAGAATTTTTCAGGCATGAAAAAAAGACTGGTAAACATAACACTAGATGAGCAAAATGTCATTGTCATAAAATATTTGCCCTTAGTCAGGCCACTTTGTTGTTAGCACAGTAAAAAGAAATAAATAACATTATACAGTTAGGAATTCCTATACAAAGGCAGTAAATTAATGCCATTCAGTTTTTGTTCAAGACTCCAGTCAGTTCTACTTTCCCCCTGAGCTTTTCTTGACCATTTCTTATCACTTCCTACCTGATAAAAACACCTGGTAGCAACAGTCTTCCTGTTTACAACTCATTTCACATTATGAATATAATTTTGATTAGTTTTTTTTTTATTTTGTACAGTAGAGTCCCGCTAATTCAAACTTTGGTAATCCGAAAATCTGCTTAATCCAAACAGAATTGGCAAAAGATTTTGGAGAAATAAAAATGCAGTTACTGTAAGAACCACTACTTTATATATCTAAAAATGTCAAGACAATATTATTTCTTTGCTTTAAAGAAGAATTCATCTCCCTCGAAACTAAATTACGCCACCGTCTCAAAAACGTGGTATTCACTGGAGTCACGTTGGGGTGTTGCTCTAAGTTTCCTATTGTGAGATCAAGGCAGCCAGCATCGTCTGTGTTTTTATAACAAAACTGAGATATGTAAAACACACAAGTTCGAATCGTTGATAAGAGACTGACAGTGGGAATTGGGTACAGTGCTGTCTGAGGTAGCATGAGTACGCCAGAAATATGCACACAACTTCCGTCAGGTGATAATGTGGACTAGTGGCGAATGAAATGGCATCAAGTAGCGGCTGGGGCCCGGGATCAATTTCCACTAGTGACTATCTTTTTGTCTTGAAAAATGGAGTTTTATCGTACGTCTCAGATTAATGTAGCCTTTGATTAAAGGGTTTATTATTCCCTTTTTTATCATCATAGGCTCTTACTGCGCCTAAAAATTAAAGTATTGCACTTAATGTTAGGCATATCATTTATGTTATTTTTTTATTAAAAGAGTGTTTTAGGGAAATCCTTTAATCAGAAAAATTTGGTGATTCGAAATGGGTTCGGTCTCAATTATTTCGGATTAAATATGAAAGTAATTTATAGTGAGTTTAAGATATTTGTTTATGTATAATGTAAAACACTACTATTACAAAAAAGGCTAGAGAATTAAACTGAAAAATACATTGGGCTGGGCAACTTTGTATTCAGTGAGCGTGTTGTGTTGTTCCAACTCAACCTTGACGTGCAGTTTGCTTCCGATTACCGCATTTTCGGCCTGTGCTAACTGTGCTTTCAAGGTTTTTTACACGTTACTACAGTTATATTATTGTGTTGTATATATTATTTTGTTCTTGTACATTCATTATTATTGTTTTATATCAATGTTTTATAATATATTTGACAAGACCAGCAATAAAGCCCTCAGCCATCCCAAACGATATAAATAAATATTTGATGTACTGTAACAACTAACAAAAAATAGTGCTTTATGTAACAAAAATAGGACGTTATAGACTTAATATACGTAATTTGTCAAAACTGGCGTAACGTGCTGATCCCGCAAACTGAACTGTGACGTCACCTATGGAGCCATTTTGGATGATAAGACATACTTTTATGGTCATAAACAGTATTCTAATGTCATAAGGTTTATCAAATTACTTTATATATATATACATATACAAATTACTTTATATATATATATTTCCTATTGGTATATATTTCCTATTGCAGTCAGTGTGTTAATTACACAAAAACAGTGTATCATTTGTTAAATTAAAAACAAAATGAATAAATTATATGAACATCTATAGGCCAAATTGTTTTTTATGAATATGAGTTGCATTCATATTTTCTTAATTTCTAACCATCTAAGAAAATAACTATTAGTTCTTAATAGTTATTTTGTACAATTAATCATATTATTCTATTTTTTAAAATTTATCTTTGATGTGCATCAATTACATCAGTCTAATTAACCCTTTGCACTAGACAGGGCTCTTTAAGAAATCTCCTCTGGGTTCATAGACCACTGTGAGTGGCCACAGCCATTTCTGTGACAGCTTGAAATTTTTGTTGTAAATATCCTTCCAGATCGCAAGGCCACTGTGAGTGGGCAGCGTGAAAGTCGGCGAACACTTGCACGGCCACTGTTAGTGGCCACGATTCAGTTCTGCGTTTAGTATATCTTTTTCAATATTACTCCTCTGTAAGGTGGTGTAACCTGTTGAGAAACTTTGAAACTAAGTGTCTGACAGTTTCCCAATATTTTAGCCAGCTGTTATGTTCCATAGATCTAACCTCTCTGCCTCAGTGCTCGCAAGTTGCTACGTATTGTTTGTATTGCTAAGTGATTGGTCAAAGTAATAAAATAGCCATGCATTTTTCAAAATTTATTATTATTTATATATTATTGTTTTAGTTCCAGTTACGTTAGCATTTTAATATTTATTGAATATGGAGAGAAATTATGACTTATGATCAGATAATATCCGAGACTTACTTGAAACAAACTAACAAATATTCTTTCATTTCTTTTAAACTGTTATTGTGGTACAACGTAGTTTGAACAACTTTGTTATGATTTATGTTTCACTGAATTTGATTACTAAACCAGATCTAAAATGGCATGTCATTTTATAATTTTCTCTAATCTTGTAAGTTTTGTAATATCCTCATGATAAATTTCAACTATTTTCTTTAGTGCTGTATATAATTTGTTCATTACATTCCATTTACAAAATTGTATATTTTTTAATTTGAATAATCAATATAAACTTTTTACAGTAGTCTAATTTTAAATGAATATTTCTTTGTGGACAAATGTAATGAATCATATCCTGAGAACAAATAAAATGTTACAAATTCTGTAGCTTTTGGAAATATATCAATTAATACATTTTTAGGGTGTACTATGATTCATATTAAGGAAATCACCAAAATATTATGAACTGTTTTTATAGACTGAATTCACATTACTTGTTTATTCACTGCCATAAAGCAGGGTGTTTACTACTTTGAGGAATAAAATTCAAAAAATTTTCCAGGAGGAATTTACAGATTTCACATTAAAATTGTTGCAGCATTTTCAGAAATTCAGTAAGCTATTAGCAAACTGCATAATTTATAATAATACATTTGTAATCTTATTAACTATACAGCCAGATGTGTAACTCACTGACTGACTGACTGATAGAGTATATAAATACTAAGGTACTTCTAGAAGTGGTAGAAACTTGAAATTTGGACTGTATATAGTTCTAATGGTGCAACCACCAGAAAAATTTAAACATTTTCACATTTCCAAAAAATTTGAATTTTTTTAGCAGGTTCAAAACCGGTTTCTGGCCGAACAAAACATGGTTTCTTTCCAACAGCCGTTTAACCGTAAAACTAATTTTAAGGTACAAGTGTGGCATATATTTTTTTAGAGGAAGAAACGTAGATTGTAACGGTACCATTATAACACATTGCATAAGCAAGGAATAATTTATATAAGCGTTTATATGAAAACTTCATTTTAATTCATTAAAAAATCGTGACATGAAATTTTCGAGCAGCTAGGACATTTATTTTTTTTATAGGCAAGTTCGACCAACGTAAAAAAGTTTTGCAAGTAACCAAAATAATTAATAAATCAACTAGAAATCTCCTACAAATGGTAGTTTTTAAAAAAATAGGACTAGAATTCTAAACTTTGTATTTCAACACGTTGAGTAGGGAGAGAAATTTAAGTTTTCATTTTACCCGCCGGACGAATTTGTATTTTAAAGAAGTATTTTTATAAAGCAAAAGATTCTCTACAAATTTCAAATTAGTTCCTATCTATTATAGTTTTCTTATAAACACTGTTTTAGTGTATAAAATATCATTTATTTTCAAGGATTGTTAAACAATTTTATATTTATAAATTATTAGGCTGGTACACATTTTTTTCTGAGGTAATAGTTTTATTACCTATTGGTTTCTCTACAGTTTTCAAGTTTAAAGTTGGTTTCTATCTCTTATAGATTTTTATGAAAGCGATTTAAAAGTGCACATTCTCAAGCGGCTGACAGAAGGCGGCGGCAACAAGTTTAGACAGGCCGGGTCGGTCATTGTATTCACACAGATCGAGTATTTGGCTACACATCCTTCTTCAAGACTGTATGGTGCACAACCTAGTAAAATACTTCACAAAGTATGAAGTTTTGTAAAAGAACGATCTAACTATATTTAGACGTAGCATCAAAGTTCTAAGAAACCTAAGGACGATACTATATTCTTTTCAAAAAGTAATAATATATTCTGATAATAACTTGTAACAAGTCTGATAAGACACTTATAAACTTACACAGCCCCTTGTTACCAACTTTGTAAGACATCCGTGATAAACTTAAGTAGAACCCCAGTGATCAACTTAAGTAGACCCCGTGATAAACTTGGGTAGCCCCATGATCATCTCGGGTAGCCATAGTGATCAACTTAGGTAGCCCCTGAAATCAACTAGGGTAGCCCCGTTATCATCTTGAATAGCCATCGTTATCAGCATAGATTATCCGTAATAAACTTGGGTTATAAATATACTTGGGATGACAGGCCTGGGCCCATACACGACTCATACATGAACAGTAGTACTGACCCAACCGCCCACCCATACACGAACAGTAGTACTGACCCATTTGTAACACATGACACTTCATGACACGTATGTTGAATGAAAGATTAATAAATATTGAACATATTTATTATGTAAGGGTGGGCGGGTGGGTCAATACCACTGTTTTGTTTTGCTGAAACTGAATACTGACTCACCCGCCTACCCATACATAACAGTAGTACTGACCCACCCCCCACCTATACACGAACAGTGGTACTGACTCACCCGCCCACCCATATACGTACAGTAGTACTGATACTACCCTAACCTAACTTATATGATCGGCATCGGTAACCCCATAATCAGTTTAGGCCAAGTTGATCAGGCACTCTCCATGATCAACTTGGGTAGTGCCTGTGATCAAGTAGCCATCGTGATCAGCTTAGATAGCCTCCGTGATCAACTTAGATAGCCCCTGAAATCAACTTGGGTAGCCCCCGTTATCATCTTGAATAGCCATCGTTATCAGCATAGGTAACCCTCCATGTTTAGCTTAGGTAACCCAGTTATCAACTTGGGTAGCCATTGTGATCAGTTTAGATAGCTCCCATGATGATCTTAGGTAGCCCCCGTGATCATTTTGGGTAACCCCTAGTCATTATCATAGGTAGCCACCGTGATCATCTTAGGTAACCATCTGTGTTGTGCATACGTAATCCCCGTGATCAAATCAAGTAGTCCCAGAGATCGGTTTGAGTAGCTCCATGATCAACTTAAGTATGGTGATTTATCTTCCTCCGAGGCCAAACATAAGTGTGAACTACTTGCAGCTTATTTTTCGTCTGTTTTTACACCACTTTCACATCCTAGCTGTGACTACAACTTCGATACTCCCTTCTGTTTGAGTGAAATGTCTTTTACTGTGAAGGATGTATTCGAGGCACTTGGTGAGCTTGATGTCTCTAAGGGGTGTGGCCCTGATCTCATCCCGGCGAGTGTTCTTAAGAATGAGCAATTTTTGAACATTGCTGTGTGAACCTCTCCAGTTTTTGTTCAACAAGTCTCTTCTGAATGGAATCTTCCCTGATGTTCTCAAGCTGGGTTATGTGGTTCCAGTTTATAAGGTGGGATCTAAGGAGGACATCACCAACTATCGACCAATTGTGATTCAGGCGTCTGTTGTCAATGTTTTTAAGGGGTTGATTGCGAAGAGACTTGGCCCTCTGTTTCGCAACGTCATTTTTTCTAAGCAGCATGGTTTTTCTAAAGGCAGGTCTACGACCACTAATCTTGTTATATTGGAGACAAAGATTGTTGATGCCTTTAGTAATCGTAAACAACTTGATGCTATTTATCTTGACTTTTCGAAGGCCTTTGACAGAGTAAGCCACAGTTATCTCTTAGCCAAATTAGAGACATATGGTATTATGGGAAAATTCCTGAAATGGATAAGTAGTTACTTAACGAATTGAAGATTGATGGTAAAATGTTTCGGCTCTTTTTCTTTTCAGTTCACTGTTACATCTGGGGTGTCTCAGGGTTCACACTTGGGACAACTTCTTTTTAATATATTTGTTAATGATATTGTTGAAGTTATTGTGGCTGATAGTCTTCTTTTCGCTGATGATATTAAGTTGTATGGCAGAATTGATAATAATGAGGATTGCTTGGTACTTCAGGATAGCCTTGAGGCTGTAGAGTGTTGGTGCAAATCAAGTGATATGAAGCTCAATGTTAATAAATGTTCCAGCATCACTTTCAGCAGAGTTAAGTCTCCAATCATTTTTGTCTACAAGATTGGTGATGTGCCACTATTAAGGTGTAATTCAGTCTGTGATCTTAGTGTGACCCTTTATAGGGATTTGACTCCACACACTCATATCAATGCTATCTGTGCCAGGGCTTCAAGATCACACGGAGTTCATTGTGGACAAACCGTTGGTTGTAGAGCAAATCTGACAGCATACTTCAGATTTGTAATTAAATTTCTTAAAATTTTTATAAGGACACTTTTTTGTATTTTTGATATTACTACAAAATAAAAAAAATGTTAAATTCCTATTTTTGTTCAAAAAATTCTATTTTTAATAGGTTTTTCGTATTTTATTGCCCTTTTAAGATATTGTAAGAACTTAAAACCTTACACACTATCTTCCTTTACAGCTTTGTCACGAAAACTGCTATGAAATTTGAATTTTCACTTTTCATAACCTAAAAAACTTTGAAATGGCTGATGTGAAAATGCTGACCTGTTTGCAGACTTGAAGTTTTTGTTTTGCTGAAACTGAATACTGACTTACCCGCCTACCCATACATGAACAGTAGTACTGACCCACCCGCCCACCCATATACGAACAGTGGTACTGACTCACCCGCCTACCCATACATGAAGAGTAGTACTGACCCACCCGCCACCCATACACGAACAGTGGTACTGACTCACCCGCCCACCCATATACGTATAGTAGTACTGATACTAACCTAACTTATATGATCGGCATCGGTAACCCCGTAATCAGAGAAACCGTTGGTTGTAGAGCAAATCTGACAGCATACTTCAGATTTGTAATTAAATTTCTTACAATTTTTATAAGGAGACTTTTTTGTATTCTTGATATTACTACAAAAAAAAAAAAAAAAAAGTTAAATTCCTGTTTTCGTTCAAAAAATTCTATTTTTTATAGGTTTTTCGTATTTTATTGCCCTTTTAAGATATTGCAAGAACTGAAAACCTTACACACTATCTTCCTTTACAACTTTGTTACGAAAACTGCTGTGAAATTTGAATTTTCACTTTTCATAACCTAAAAAACTTCGAAATGGCTGATGTGAAAATGCTGACGTGTTTGCATACTTGAAGTTTTTGTTTTGCTGAAACTCTAATATATTAGTTTACCCAACATCTACTGATACAATAAAATTAACAATTAAATTTTGTTGAAAAAGTGTCAATTATATTTTTTTGGTATATATATATATATCGTACAGTGGTTTTGACTCACCCGCACTCCCATACACGTACAGTGGTTTTGGCTCACCCGCCCGCCCATACACGTACAGTGGTTTTGACCCACCAGCCCACCCCATACATGTACAGTGGTACTGACTCACCCGCCCGCCCATACACGTACAGTGGTTTTGACCCCCCTGCCCACCTATACACGTACTGTGGTTTTGACCCACCCGTCCGCCCATACACGTACAGTGGTATTGACCGAGCATATTAATAGAACCTAACGCCTAAAATCTACAAACAGCACTTTGTCGGGCAAGCTGGGTCACAGCACTGCGCCAGTAGTGCCGACATTTATTACTCACCACCCCGCCCTCCCAAACACTTAGTATGGCAAGACCAACCCACCCTCAAATACCGTACATGTACTGTGGCATTGACCAACTCACCCACCCATACATGTACTTTGACATTGATCCACCCACCTAACCATACACGTACTGTGGCATTAACCTAACCTAACCCACCCACACACCGATATACGCACAGTGGTACTGACCTACCCTCCAGCCCACCCATACACATAGTGGCACTAACCCACCCACATACTATTTCATACACACACACACACACACACGTGCGTGCGCGCGTGTGTGTGTGTGTGTGTTATATATACCATAGTTTCCTCGGTAAAGTAGATTTTTGCCGAAAAAGTGTAATTTCTTTTGGAATAAATCCTCCCATTTAAGCATGATTAAAAGAAGCTAGGAACTTAAAAACCTCACACTATCTACCTTTACTACTTTGTTACAAAAACTACTATAAAATTTCATTTTTCACTTTTCATAACCTAGAAAAATGTCAAAATGGCTGAAGTGAAAACGCTGACCTGTTTGCAGAGTTGAAGTTTTTGTTTATCTGAAGCTGTAATATTTAGTTTAGACAACACCTAATAAAATATTAAAATTAAAAATTAAATTATTTCAAAAAGTGACCTATACATTTTTTTGGCATATACTATAATTTCATCACAAACAATCGGTAAAGTAGAGTTTTGTCGAAAATGTGTGATATTTATGAGTAGTTCTTCCCATTAAGCATGATTAAAAATAGCTAAAACTTAAAACTGTACACACTATTTATAACCTTCCCTTCTCTGTTAACTGCTATAGAATTTTATTTAGCCCTTTTATAACCTAGAAAAAAAACTCGAAATGGCAGACATGAAAATGCTGTCCTGTTCGCAGAATTGAAGTTTTTGTTTGACTGAAACTGTAATATTTAGTTTAGACAACATCTAATGAAATATTCAAACTAATAATTAAATAGTGTCAAAAAGTCTCACATACATTTTCTCAGTACATGCTATCGTCTTCTCACAAATGGCTGGTAAAGTTAAGTTTTAAATAAACGCGATTTTTTAAATAGTTGCTTCCTTTAAGTATGAATAAAATAAAGTACAAGTAAACGTCATACAAAACACAAATTTATTATAATATAAGCACAAAATGCACAAATATATTACAATACAAGATTTTGGTGAACCACGCTCACCTTCTTCAGACCATAGGGATTCACAAAAGAATGGAAAATGGTGTTCAACAACTCAATTTATAGGCCTATGATCACGTGATCCCATTGGCTAGAATCATCAAAATGGCGGCTGCTGTGATATTATTGGTTAATTCCTATTGGCTGTTACTTCTGTCAGCAACAGTATTACATTTAATTTTCACATTAATATATTTAGATATTATATCATACTGCAAGCATTGCTTATTAATGTAAATATCGGCAATAGTAGTATGAACTTTGGTTCTAACATTCCTGTAAATCATTGCTAAATTTGCCTGACTAGCATTTACAAATAGTTTTTTAATTAGCATAATACGTGTTGGTACATTTACAGTACAAGTAAACGTCATTTTGACGATTCCAGCCAATGGGGTCACGTGATCATAGGCCTATAAATTGAGTTTTTGAACACCATTTTCCATTCTTTTGTGAATCCCTCTGGTCTGAAGAAGGTGAACGTGGTTCACCGAAATTTCAATTTTGTTGAATATAGATTCTTTTGTGAATCCCTCTGGTCTGAGGAAGGCGAGCGTGGTTCACAGAAATCGATCACCATAATATTTGTGCATTTTGAACTTATATTGTAATAAATTTGTGTTGTGTGACGTTAACTTGTACTGTATATGTACCAACACGTATTATGCTAATTAAAAAACTATTTTCAAAATAAGTTAGAAACAATAAACCTTACACAATATTTAACTACTTTCATATTTGATGATATTTTACCTTTCATAGCCTAAAAATAATCAAAACATTGATATGAAAGTACTGTCTTGCGAGCACAGAAGAGGTATTTGTTTTTCCGTAGTTGCAATATTTCGTTTAGAACACATCAAATGACGTTGTTCAATTCACAATAAGATTTTCTACAACAAAAATGGTTGTATACTTACATACTAAATTTTCATCATAAAAAGGTGGTGAAATTTAGTTTTTTGTCAAAAACGTATGACTTTTTGGAACATACCCTCCCATTTATATAACAAGCTGGAAACTAAAACGTTGAACACTATTTAAGTTGACTACTATGTTAACAAAACTGCTTTAAAATTTGATTTTTCATCTTTAAAAACTGCGGATATTCAAATGCTGAAATACATGGTAAGCTTGTGTAGTCCGTGATCAACTTAGGTAACCCCCTGATCATCTTAAAGTAACCTCCCGTGATTATCTTAAGAACCCTCCGTGACTAACTTGGGCAGCCCCCCCCCCCCCCGTGATCAACTTGGGTAACCATCCTTGATATTCTTGGGTAGCCCCACGTGATCATCTTAGGTAGTTCACCATAATCAAGTTGCATAGCCCCCGTGAAAAACTGGGGCAGCCACTCTTAATCAACTTAGGTAGCACACCGTGATAAAATTGTGTAGCCTCCGTTATCAACTTCTGTAGCAACCCTTGAACAACTTAGCAAGTCTCCATAATCAATCTTTCTACTTCTCTGTGATCAACTTGGATAGTATACTGTTATTAACTTAGGTAACCTCCGTAATGAAGTTGGGTATTCCCCTATATCAACTTGGGGAGCCCCCATGTTCAACTTGGGTAGCCCCTCGTGATCAACTTAGCTAGCCTCCGTGATTAAAATGGGTAGCCATTTTAAGGTTTATAAAATAATTTAGCTAAGCTGTCAATCTTAAGTAGCCCCCTGATAATCTTAAGTAGCCTCTCGTGATCATCTTAAGAAACCTCAGCGATCAACTTGGGTAACCACCCGGATCATCATAGGTAGCGATTAATTTTTTGTAGCCAACCATGATAGACTTAGAAGCCTCCTATCTTAGGTAACCTCCGTTATCACTATGAATTAGGGATTAACTTGAGAAGCAACCGTGATTATTTTAGGAAGTATCTCTGATTAATTTGGGTAGCAATCTCCTGCACTAGCCAACCGTGATTATTTAAGTAGCTATTGACGCTTGAACTACATTGGGGTTTGGGAGCGAAGCCCCCCCACGAGCAAAGCGAGTAATATAAACGAATATTATTGATAATGTATAGAGGATTGTAATTTTGAATATAAATGTTGCCAAAAAATTAAAATGAAAACTTGTGATGGATTCAAACAAAAGGTAAAACAAAGTAACAATATCAAGAAAAAAAATTATTTTACACTTTTTTAACATTGCTGGCACCAAGGCAATAGTTAAAAGAACTACAGGTAAACTATTGAATATTAATGAGACATCAGTAAATGGTCAATTCATTTTAAAACACGACTGAAAAAAATAATAAGGCATAAAAAAAAAACTTTATATAGGAACTTTTTTAACAAATACAATAGTAGCAACTAACAAAAAAGGGGTAATACATTTTATCAATTTGGCAATTACTGGTGTAAATTATAACTGTATAATATGGACAATATATAAAGTATATACATTGCACAAGAATACTGCCCAATAACTGTAATTAAAACTTTAAAATAATCTTTAATATTGAAATTTTACTGACTAGATATTATATTATACATGAAAAACATAGTTTTTCTGCATTGATTAAGACACGTTCATCTTCCTGTTTAAAGCTTTCAAATGACCTCATTGTAAGGTAGGTAAACAACTCAGTAAAGAGATAATTGAAACTAAATGAAATAAAATTAATAAAAAAATCAAACAACAAAACAATATTATTAATTTGCAATTATGAATGGCAATAGAGAAGACGTTGAATAAATAATTAAATTCAGTATCTTATTTCAAGATAAACAATAATACAACACTAATCAAATATGAATAACAGTATCCACAAATATTTTAATATTTGATTATAAATTAAATAAAAAACACAAATGAATAAATGTCCAGTAAGTTGAACAGTTTTTATTTATTTATCAATAGTTGATGCAAAATTTTCCAATTTTGTTATGTAGCACGAAACTGCATAAATACCAAAACATAGATATCTAGTATATTAGCCCAGTCTACAAGTTGCAAAATTAAATCTTACCTACAATTCGACCAATCACCATCACAACAGCTTCAGTTCATACCAAAACAGTTTAACTTATGTTCAATGTTAGTGAGTATTGATTATGTGCCATATCAATAATAAATATAAAATAAAATTATGTGCATTCTCGATTTTAGTACTGTTCCTAACAAAACCATAACCTTATCAGTTTTTTCATTAAAATTCAGACTACATAATGCACATGATCTTGTCTCCCATTGGTAAATAACAAAAGAAAAGACTGAATGGCAGGTGGGTGAGCTGGTGATAGTCAGTACAACTGAGACTTATTTATTATAATTAAATAATGCTTATTAACACTTGATGAGGACCGCCCGCTCTATGTCGTTGTGTGCGAGTGCGAGTGTCGTCAACTGTCAAGTGCGTCGTCTGCTGACTTAAGTTGACCAAATCACATCTGATGACGCATGCGCTGAAACGAAACTACGAGGGTGTATTTGTTTTCAATTAAAAACATATGTTTATTAATAACTTACTTCTTCAGTAATAATATTGTTCTTTGCTAGAATTGTATGTAGACAAAGTGACATTAACACAAAGGAACTGTTGTGCAACTACTATATCGCATTGCTTTTGTTATACTAATTAAAATAATAAATTCTATTGGTTCCGAATTCCCAGTCGTGCAGTTGGGCAGGCAGGGCAGTAGCTAGCGCCTGCATAGAAGCCACCTTTCCTTCCCATCTTCTCCGCACAAGAACGTGAGGTACAGTCCATGCCATACAAAACAGTCTTCTCTCACATTCTACTACGTACAGTGCCTCTGTGTCATGATATAAATTTTGAAATGATATAGCCTTTATACGGGACTGTACCCAGTAAAGCCAAGACAAAGATATTGGCTCGATATGGGGCCTGTTTTCAATTTAAAATGTTCTCCTCTGACGTCCAGCCTAACTTGAAATCCCCGGATTTTTCCCGGTTTTTCATGGGCAAACTATTCCCAAAAACATCCCGGGTTCTCCTGATTTCCCAGTTAATAGACACCCTGTAAAGGTATTATAAAGTTTTCTGAAACATATCCAAGAAGTACTCAGAACCGGGTACTGATTTCAGAACAGAACCTATTTCATACACATCACTAATTATTTATATAATTTTAGGTTAAGTTAAAGGGCACTCGGCCAGGAATTAGTATATTGGAGAGATAGGACATCAGAAAACTTACCTTAGAAGACAAGTTCACTAACACCAGAGTAGTAGTAACATGCACAAAATAAACACATAATCATACGAATTTTCACTGCCACTGGCACTTTCTTCAGGTGAGTAGAGAAAGAGACTGACATGGCTTCCACTATTGCTGGGTAGGTGGCATTGGTGGGGGTTGTACATCCATAGAGCAACACTCTATCATAGCACTGTAGCCCTTACTAGTGCTACCCCCCCCACCCATACACGTACAGTGGTATTGACCCATCTGCCCACCCATACACGTACAGAGGTATTGACCCACTCGCCCACCCATACACTTACAGTGGTATTGACCCACCCGCCCACCCATACACATACAGTGGTATTGTATATGGTACCTCTGTACGTGTATGGGTGGGCGGGTAGGTCAATACCTCTGTACGTGTATGGGTGAGCGGGTGGGTCAATACCTCTGTACGTGTATGGGTGAGCGGGTAGGTCAATACCACTGTACGTGTATGGGTGGGCAGGTGGGTCAATACCTCTGTACGTGTATGGGTGGGCGGGTGGGTTTTTATGTACTTGCATCTGTAAATGCAAGTACATAAAAATTTACAGTAAATTTTACCGATCTTTGAACAGTCACATACCTAAGTTAGGCTGTTCAATTCTGCCAGTATTATTGCTCCACCCGTCCACCACCAGTAGTATTGACCCACCCGCCCACCCATACATACACAACTAGTAGTATTGACCCACCCGCCCACCCATACACGACCAGTAGTATTGCCATACAATACCTGAGTGTTGCTCTATGGATGTACAACCACCACCACTGCCATCTACCCAGCAATAGTGGAAGCCATGTCAGTCTCTTTCTCTACTCACCTGAAGAAAATGCCAGTGGCACTGAACATTTGTATGATTATGTGTTCATTTTGTGTTTGTTACTACTACTCTGGTGTTAGTGAACTTGTCTTCTAAGGTAAGTTTGCTGATGTCCTATCTCTCCAATATACTAATTATTTATATAGCAGCATATGCTTATAATATCAACATTTTAACACTAATTAAGAAAAGGAAATGTATTTTTGCTGTTAAACTAAACAAACATTCACAGTCCCCAAAGACTATTTAAAAATTAAATAGTAAAATTTATAAAACCAATCAAACTATCACATAGGGTTATTTATATTGCAGCCTACAATTATTATTGTCATGGCATTATTAGAGCCATGTAGCCATTTTATACATACCTGTCAGACCACATGACATTCAGGAGGTAAGCACCAGGCTGGGTGGGCATATAGGTGGCCCGGTATACATTCTCCCCAACAGGCTGTAAGCTAACTTTGATATCATTCTTCATTCCTGTCAGACTTACTTCTGGCATACCTGAACAAATGGGACAATTTAAAATAAATTGTACTATATAGTACAATACCTGTGTATTCAACTTCCAATTTTACAATTATTAAGAGTTATTTTAAGCACTTGACTTGAATTCACTGTTTTAAGCTGTTCCTATAATGAGAGCGATGCTGGTATAGTATGACAAGAAATAAAGTAAATATATAATTGGGTATTTTCAGTGGAATAGTTACATTTGGATTACTTAGTATCAGACCCTCCCCCCTTAAAGTCAGATTATCGCCTGCCAGCCCATAAAAATATCCATAACTTAAACTATAATGTCAATAATGACGTTGTTGATCTATTACTTTAATAAATTACTGTACATGACTAATGTACTATATTTCTAGTTACTTAAATCAGTAATTCAAAACGGCTGTCATTTTTCTACAAGTTTTACATATTCTTGTTCAGCATCAAAAAGCATATGAAAAAAATGAAAAAGTAACAATTTATAAAAAAAGTGGGATTTTTCACTATCAGATTAAAAAACTAGCATCAAATGTTTTGGTAAAAAACGAGTTTTCCACGGTTGAAATCAACCTCCAAGGGATATAACTTACATTTCACCACTTTTTCAACAAAAAATCTACATTACTGCCTCTAGGCGTTTGGTGCGATGGCTCTGAAATGTTCCTGGAGTACTACTCGTGCCTGGTCTTGGTGATGGGTTGTCAACATCTTCGACTTCCATAATTTTACTAAATAAATTATTTGAAATCTTTCACAAAAACTCGCCACATAAATCTCCAGGCCCATTGACACACCGCGTCAGATTTTAAGTTACTTTTTGTTATGTTGTACGATGAACTGCGAAGTTTGTTTACTTCTCTTGTTTACTTGTTATGATCTCGGCCAATCAGAAAATGGTAAAAGAGTTCTTTCGTTCATCTAGTTTGTTCATTCTCTGTAGTTTGTTTGTTCGTCCAGTATAGCTGTGTGCGTGAAATCCCTTTTTTGCATCATAAAGACATTAACCAGCACTTCTATTCCATTCAACAAGTTTATCATGTGTAATTGCTACCTTCCCAGATCTGTTGTTCACTTTGAATTGAACTAGTTCAAATCATAATGAACTAACTAGTTCACTCAATTGACTAGTTCATTTGACTGTCATTCGTGAACTATCTATCCCTAACAAAAATTGCATATTGTTTAATTCATAATTATGCATATCAAACTTAAAAGTATGATTGAGGATAAAATAACTTAAGGAAACATACAGTTGTCATTCTAATATTTTGAGAAATGCAATCATTCCGAGTAGTTTCTGAAGCTTCGAGCTGAGCTCGAGTAGTAAAATACTCTATCAAATACTCAAAGTTTTGAGTACTCGCATACCTCTAGTATTTTCCAGTTCTTGAAAATATATCTTAAACTGTATACTGCCACTTTCTCAATTGATTCTCACAAAGTAGTGAGTAATAAGCTAGTATTAGTTTTAAGCATGCTGATCCCCTTAGCTCTTTTCAGGCCAAATAATGTATTCCACAAGTCAATTTGAAAGTTAACTAATCAACATTGTTAAATTTTCACTATTTGCACAATTTGTTACAATATTTGCACTATCAGAACTTAAGTTATTTGGATAATGACCTGGGCCTGCTTGGGAGCCATCGATGGTAAACTCTGCCATCTGGTTGCAGACAGCTCCGGCCAAACCCTTGCCAGTGAGTACCACTCGGACACCCCCTGTGCCTCCCTCTGCTAATGCTTGGATGGGGCTGAGAGGCAGTGGGAAGCCTCCATAACTAAGGTGAAGTGTGTGTGGTCCTGCTGCACGTGGAGTTAGGATCACTTGCACTGTGTCTGGTGAAGGCAACTCTACTGGAACTGGTAGTGTCGAGTTGTGGGGCGCTTTGCATTCTACCGCCATATCTCCTACAATATAAACATAAGTCTTTAATTGAGATACTGCAATGTACTCATAACTTCAAGCCATAAAAATGTGACGGTTCTCATACAAAGTCAGACTTGGCTAAAATTTTAAAATTCGGTCACCATTTTCCAATTAGTGGGCAACTTTAAAATGATTTAAAATGACCCGTATTTTGCATGATGGATTTAGGTTTTACTAGTGATTTGAAAAAAAGAAAACATAACATATTAACTAATTACACTAATGAAAACAATACTACCATATAGACTTTTTTATTTTGCCATAATAAAATAACCTTAAAAATAAAATTTTATTTATTTTATATACGCCAATTACAATTCAATAAGGAATCTAACTATATTTCCACGAGCCAATAGTTATTTGGAAAATTTTTAGTTAGTTAGTGTGACATCATTTTTCAAAATGTTTAACGTTTCTTTAGTTTGAATATAAAAAAGAAAACGAAGCAAAAGAAATACACTATTTAGATCTAACAATCACAAATATTGGAAATAAACACTCTTAACATTTTTAGAAAATCAACCCAAAGTGACCTACTATAGTAGACCAACACCTACTTTGAGGCGGAAAACGCAGTCGACCGCGCTAATAGCCCACCTTTCGAAGCCATTGTCACCCGTAAGCTGGGTCGGGAGGCCAGCGGGCAGCCAATTAGTCACATGTATTGCTCCGAGTACCGATACGATTTTTTCCAGATTCAATTTTAAGGAAACATAAGTCATGTTACGTTATTCATCGCGGCCTGCTGTTAATCGTGATATAAAATTTGACGCAAATCGGTGAAAATTGAGTGGTTAAAATGCACTTGCTTAATGTGTTTGAAATAGCAATAAGGATTTAATTTAATAATACTACATAAATAAAACTAGAGTCATGTATTTACAAAAGGAAAAAACATTACACAGTCATGAACAAACGAACCAAGAACATTGAAAATTAAAAAAGTGTGCTTAAATGGAACTATAATTCTTCTTATAATTCTTCAGTATTGTAGTAATATTAAACGAAACCTGTTCGATTTACTACGAGGAAGCGACGAGAATTAAAAATTATGGTTTTGGATGGAAAGTTTACCTTTGATTACTAAATTAACTCAAATCTTTCATGCTTAGTATGATCGATGCACCACGGTCATTACTGGTTCCGCATCATTAGCAAAGGGATGGACGTGATTCATACTTCCCTTCGGTTCTGGCCGTCCCAACATCCGGCCTTAATTATGTATTCTGGAAATACATAAGTTCCACTAATGTTACTAATATTCTACTGAGGTAACTGTTTAGTCGCTGTGGTCAGTTTATGTTTGCGGGTTATTCGGTGAAGAATCAAATTTGTGAGTGCAATGGCAGAAGTTAGGGCTTCGTCTCCGGAGAAGTATATCACTTCTAAGAGTAAACAGGCATACACCAGTGCGGAAAGACGTCTTATTTTACAAGTTTACGATGTCTTACGAACAGAAAATCCGGGAATGTCGAAGAGAGATGTGGCGGAAAGAGTAGGCGTGTTGACAGGATCGAGCAGAGCGACTGTGGAGCGGCTAAGAAAAGAAGCGAACGACGGCCCTGTTGTGACACCCGGAAAGAAACGCCCTCGTCAAGTAGGCAAACGAACAAGGATGGCGATTTTCGACGATTTCCAAAAGAATAGTATCAAAAGAAAAGTTCATTCGCTACTAAGGCAAAACATACCACCTACAGTAAAAAAAGTCAATGCAATGATCAATGATGACCCCGAGCTTCCAAATATGTGCCAAGAAACCACGAGAAAACTGATGATCGATCTAGGTTTTAAGTAGGGAAAAAGAAATCGCCGGGCCATACTGATTGAACGGCAAGATATAATATTTTGGCGGAGAAGATATCTAATGAAAATTAAGAAATTTAGAGAAGAGGGAAAGAAGATTTTTTATTTGGATGAAACGTGGTGCAACGCTGGACACACAGTGAAGAAAGCATGGACGCCCAGTCACATAAAGTCGGCAAAGCAAGCGTTTATTAATGGAGAAACAACTGGCCTGCACAATCTTCCTGGGAGAGGTGGACGCCATATTGTTGTGCACATAGGCAGTGAGACGGGGTTTTTGAATGACCCAAACGATCCATCAGAAACAAACGACGCTCGATGGATTTTTAGGGCAAAAAAGACAGCGAAGATGAGCAATGCGACGTATCACGACGAAATGAATGCGGCTGCCTTTGAAGAGTGGTTTTCCGGAATCATGCACTTACTTCCACCAGATAGCGTAATTGTAATGGATAACGCGTCTTATCATAGTGAGACATTAAAAAAACTTCCGAACATGAGCTGGAACAAACTCAAGATTCAACAGTGGCTGACAGAGAATGGCGTGGAATACAATCAAAAAGATGTCAAGGCAGAACTACTCTACCGTATCCCAGCGCATTTTAAAATGGAAGCCAAGACGTATAAAGTCGACAAAATCGCCGAAGAACATAGTCACACGGTACTCCGTCTCCCACCTTATCACTGTGACCTAAACCCGATAGAGTTGGTATGGGCCCAAGTCAAAAATGCTGTTGCCATGACCAATACTGACTACAATATGTCTTCAGTTGAAGAGGATCTACATAAGGCGATAAACAACGTCACTGCCGAGAACTGGAAAAAGTGTGTCGAACATGTGAAGAAAATTGAGGTATATATGTGGGATCTTGATGGAATAAGCGACGAAGTGCAGGACAGGATTGTTGTGATGGACGCTGGAAACAGTGATGACACCGAGGAAGAATCCTGGAGCAGTGACGAAGTCAGTGATGGCGAGTCGAATGACGAGTTGGCTTTTCCTCTATGAAGTAAGCTGTTATTCTTTAATTTCATAAATAAATATTAAGGATTTACCGTTACAAAGAAAAATAAGTATCAACAATAGATTTGACTTTGAAATACAAACTTTTTGTTTCTAAATACATGCATTTAGTTATTATTCAGCTGTTAAAGTAATTAACTTTAATCGTTAACACCAATTTTTTTTATTTTTAACATTGAATTTTGTAACTAGTTTATATCTATATTAGGGCTATACAAATAAAGCTCTGACGTAAATAAGGGTAAGTTTAGGATAGTTTAGGATTGCCCGAGCGTGTAAACAAAATTTAAATCGCCTAAAATGACTCAATATTTTACTTCTAATATGGCAGTTAAATGGTTTACTTTATTCGGCTGCTTATTATTATCTGTCAGTGTACATAATTTGCTTTGCTTTGTTTAAATGTTTAAAAATGTTATCCATTCATTTTATTTTTGTTATTTTTGTTATTAATTATGTTTATTGGACCTTTTTGGTAATGTAAATAGATGTAAAATACTTCTATAGAGTCTAATTATTGTCTTCCTTTGTTCTAAAATTGTTAGATATTTTTAATGTTTGTGAATTTTAAAATGACACATTACGTTTTCCTTGTATTTCGTTCTTAAGACCAAGATAAATACATCAACTCTGTTGTGTATTTTGATCTTAGCTAGTTTGTTAATGGCTGTGCAATGTTTTTTTTTATTTTGTAAATACAGTTTAAATAGGTTTAATTTAACATTATTACAATACTGATCAGTTATTAATTCCATTAAGCGATATTTTTTAATTGTAAATTTTCTTGGTTCGTTTGTTTATGACTGTGTAATGTTTTTTTTTTCTTTTGTAAATACATGATTCTAGTTTTATTTATGTAGTATTATTAAATTAAATCCTTATTACTGTTTCAAACACATTAGGTAAGTGCATTTTAACCACTCAATTTTCACCGATTTGCGTCAAATTTTATATCACGATTAACAGCAGGCCACGATGAATAACGTAACATGACTTATATTTCCATAAAATTGAATCTGGAAAAAAATCGTATCGGTACTCGGAGCAATACGTGAGACTAATTGGCTTCCTGCCGGCCTCCCGACCCAGCTTACGGGTGACAATGGCTTCGAAAGGTGGGCTATTAGCGCGGTCGACTGCGTTTTCCGCCTCAAAGTAGGTGTTGGTCTACTATAATTCCATATATTTCTAACCACCCATGGAAGTACAAATTATCTACTTTCAGATCAATTATAAACAGAATGTTAAACGTCCTACTGAAAAAATCTAATTATGAAGGAGAAAGGTTACAATCTGACAATTGTTGACAAAATTATAAAAAGAATAAAAGGAAAAAAATAAGAAAATGAATCAAAATGAAAAGAAAAAATGTATCACTGTTCATTATAATACAAAAATTAATAAGGCAATTAGAAAGACTTATCAACACAGTAAATATACACTCAGTTATAAAACAAAGAACAATACTTTTACTTTAAATAGGTTTTAATTAGTTTTTTTAGTTTTTTAAATAGTTGTGATCGATGGTGATCGATCACCATAATATTTGTGCATTTTGTACTTGTATTGTAGCATATTTGTGCATTTTGTACTTATATTGTGGTGAATTTCTGTTGTGTAACGTTTTACTTTACTTAACAAACTATCTAACAAAGAAAATAAAAATAAAAAAATATGAAAAATCTGGAATATATAAATTACAATGCTCGGAATGCAATTCTTTTTACATAGGACAAACCGGAAGAACATTTAATTTATGTTACAAAGAAAACATACAAGTCATAAGAAACAACAACTCAACATCAATTAAATCCAACTTTGCTGAACATATTCTCCAGTCAAATCACAGTTACCAAAATATCAATGAAAATGTTACAACTTTAGAATATGAGAAGAAAGGAGAAAAAATGAATTCCAAAGAAAATTTACAATTATAATGAACCACAGAACATATTAAATACACAAATTAATATGAAAAATCCTATATATGAAAAAATAAGACAAATTAAAAACATAAGAATCAAAAGTATATATAATCAATGTAGGTTTATATAATCAATGATTCAACTTACCTACACATTAAATTAATCATGTTATCTTCATCTGTCTTATTTTTATAATTGTTAATTTCTTATAGGTTATATTATTTACACTCTGAAGATGGCCTAAGAGCCGAAACTGGTCATGTATTATTATAAAAAATGAATTAAGAGTACTTAATTATAGTTATTATTCAATTTAATAATTCAGTCTTAATTTATTACAGTTATCATGCTATTTTTAAATAAAAAAAAAGAGTTCTTTTGTCTGAAAATGTTCTATTTTTATTTCTTTTGGCCAAATTTCAATAATAATAACAATACAGTAGTATTATTATAAGTATTTGTATTCTCTTAGTAATAGTTATTAAACAATTTTTGATTTGTTTTCATATGTATAACCACGTCCTGTAGCTGGCGCTAAGCTTTTTTGTAACAACCTGTATATTATATACGAAAGCTTAAAGTGTAAAAAAGAGAATAGATAATAAAACAATTTTTATTTACCAAACTAGCTAAAGGTACAAACATCTGAATATTTTTCATCACTGCTGGAGGGGGGCCGCAAACAATTTGTCTAGGGCCACAAAAGGTCTAAATCCGTCACTGACGATCCGTCAATACCTATAGGTAGGGTTGCCATACGTCCGAATTTTGTACGGACGGTTTGTATTTTACATTCTGTGTCTATGTCCGTAATGTGCAAAGGAAAATCCTGATAAATGTTCTTATTTTTTGTTCATTAAGTTCATATTAACAATATATCTTCATTATTTAATATTGTAAAGAACGCAAAGATGTGTTACTACTGTTGGCAATCGTCAATCGTGAGAGGTTGTGTGTTGTATGATGACTCATATATTATGCATTATTATACTATCACACAATTCCCTCCTTTAAACAAAATTAATTTGTTTAACCCTTGAATTTGGCCGAAAATAGGTGTGAACATTCTGAAAGAGTGTTAGAGTTTGCTCTTTCTCTACCCAGTAAATCATCATCAGGTGAATGAGTTTTTTCACTAGTTAAAAATGTCTGGACACCCGATCGAAATAGATTGTCAGTGGAGAGGGTCAAAGCTATTCTGAGCATAAAAGTTTACAGTGACATGTCATATACTGAATTGATGAAGCCATTAAAAACAATGGTTCTTTACTAAAAAAGTAATCTCTACAGAAAAATATGACTGGTTTCAGGCTTCAGCCAGTGCAACTAGACGTATGGCAACCTTACATCGCTCATGCGATTGTTACTCTGCTTTTCGGCGCTTGCTAATTAAGACTGTGTTATTAAAACTGCCCACATATAAACGTATTCTTAATTTACAATGCTGTTTTTCCAGATTACATGGAAGTTCGAATGAAATTCGTACATATCATAGAACTAAAGATACTATATCCAACGTATTTTAATATTTTATTTAGTTTAAAAAAGAGCGGCGATTGTGTGCAGTTTGTGTGAAGGATTGTCATTTATCTGAACTTTAACAGAAGGAATGTCACTACATTTTTTTTTTTATTATTGTTATGTTATTTTATTAATTTGTGTTCGGGGGGGGGGGGGGGGACAGAAAAACGTAGAGGACTCGGCCGTACAAAACATGATTTCGCTCTTACATTCTTAATTACTAATGAGACACCGACACAACGTTGTGCATATTTTAAGGCGAATATGAATTATGATATGTGTGTAGGATGAGTGTAATCTGGTTACTAACTGAGTTCAACTATTCCTCAGAAAGAACAATTTATTAATAGCCCAACAGACAGGGCAACTAAGGGACCTACAGCTTTACGTGGACTCCGAACCAGTGTTGGTCTGATATACAGGTAACTGACAAGTCTGACACTCAGTTCTTTCCCCTACACAAAAATCCGCACTCTAACTACCATCCAACATGGACACCACAGACTTATCTTGTAATGTCCACATCAATGGCAACCGTTAAGCGGACGCGCCGTGTCGGTATTAAGAGGGCTGAGTATGAAACCTATCGCCTAAAATATCCCAAACACTTTTTCTCCAAGTAGCTGGGTTACAGATCTGCGCCACCAGATTCCAACGCTCGTTGAAGCAAGAAACTATATTAAAGGTACACATGTGGCATATCGTTTTTTACAGGAAGAAACAAATATTATTATGGTAAATGTTTATTATAACGTGGTTGTGACAGATAATTTATATAAGCGTTAAAATGAAAACCTCATTTTAATTCATTAAAAACCCGCGACATGAAATTTTCAAGAAGCGAGGACATTTTTTATTTCTTGGTCAGGTAAGTTTGACCAGCGTAAAAAAGTTTTGTAAATAACCAAAGTAATTAATAAATCTACCAGAAATATTTTAAGAATTATAGTGTTTTTACAATAGGTCTTAAAAAGTGGAAAATTAGCATTTCAATATCTAGAATAAACACTTATTTTTAATTATCAGGCTGGATGAAATAGTGTTTTGAAAGCATAGTTTTATAGAGTATACAATTCTCTACAACTTTTTAATTTAAAGTTGGTTTCAATATATATAGTTTTTGTATAATTGCTGGTTTTGTATTTTAAAAAAGTAACTAATTTTGTGAAATAATTTTATAATTAAGTCATGAAACATGGTGGTCGTCAGTGTTATCCATACAAATATAAAAAGGTTGTCAAGATTCTATGAGGTACTGAACTCAGTGCCCCAGTGTAGTATTCCAAGATTAAAACCTTCAACATCAACTGAAATGGAGACACAGTTGAAGAATCTGTTTGTATGTTTGGGCTGGACTTGCTCCATTTCCCATTCCCACGCTACGCAGGTAATTGCCTCATGGAGACATGAGGGGGAGTGACGTCATCAAATTACGTCACAAGTCTAATTTCCGAGATGGTCAGTTGAGTCGCATGAATCAGGGGGTATAAAATTGTTTATAATGGTTCCTACTAGGTTGCTCTGCCTCTGCTCCGATTTTTACTATCTTAAATTTTCTGGCTGGGATGGGACTGTCTGGTATGATAGTATGGTTTGGTATGGAAGGGTCTATGATACTACTGTACGTGTATGGGCGGGCGGGTGGTTCAATAGCACTGTAGGTGTATGGGTGGGTGGATGGTACTCTCCTACTGGTAAGCCTCTACAGGGTATATTCTTTTAATTGTAATAATCTAGTAAAATTGCTGTCAGCTACACAGTTACAAGCTTTTAGGTGATCGCTTATAAGTTTTTTTATGAAATATATAAAGTACATAACTGTACAAGTTATAATATTTGTGCATTTTGTACTTGTATTACAATATATTTGTGCATTTTATGCTTATATTGTAATAAATTTGTGTTGTGTGACGTTTACTTGTACTGTATATGTACCAACACATATTATGCTAATTAAAAACTATGCTGTGTGTGTGTGTCGTTACGTGCAATTTATTTAAGATCTTTCATCCTAATATTTATCAATATGCTTAAATGTTTAATAGATTTATATTTTTCAGGTGATGTTGTGATAATGTGACACGTAAAGGACGTAACCTATAAATTCATATTTTTAACTCATTTTGGTTTTAATTATATACATCTTTAAATCTTAATTATTAATTCTTATCTTTGGTCTATAGTCTACTGCAACAGTCACATATGTGTGGCATGAACAGTGCAATGGGTGGGCTGGTGGGTTAACACCATTGTACGTGTATGGGTGGGCGGGTGGGTCAATACCATTGAACGTGTATGGGTGTGTGGGTACAAACATTTACTACGACTATATTGTATTGTACAGTTTCAATATACTCGTATATGTAAATACTTGGTCTCATGTCTGTAGTCTATTATATGTTTGTATTCTACAAGTTTGGAAATATATTAATGAATCTTGTATAATGTAAGTAATGGTTCTGTAACGTAGTTTTTTGAGCCGAGTTTGTCTGATTACTATTGTCCAAATTAATAATTTGTGGGTTATCTTTAAAATAATATAACTGGGTTGTTTAGAGAAGTAATCAATTTCTTTATTACTAATAATAGATGTGGTCCAGAGACTGGAGGTTCAATGAGACATTGAACCAGTGTCTTACTGAGGTGGTGGCAAGGAGCTCAGGAAAGGAGCTAAGTGACATTGCTAGGTCTTCAGAGACAACATCCAGGGCCATCACCAAGCCGACCATCCGTCATTTGGCTCAAGCGGCATCTGGGTTGATCTACGAGGAAACCCACGGTGTACTTAACATGTTCCTTGAGAACATTATCCATGATAGCGTCACTCACACCGAGCACGCCAAGAAAGACCGTCACCGCTATGGACGTGGTCTACACTGAAATGTCAGGGTCGCACTCTCTACTGTTTCGACGGTTAAGTTGACTGATTCTTCCGGCTCCCTGTCCATTATAAACGGCCTTTCTAAAGACCATTAAATATATAGCATATGAATGTATTACATAAACAGAAGCTTGTAGTACTACATGTCTCAGACAAATAAATTAAATTCACTTAGAGGAGTACTACTTATGCCTACTAATATACTATAGAAGTGGTGAGGTCACTCACTGTTGCTGTGACAGCACATGTCAGGTTGCTCACTTCAATGATCCAGCTCTGTTGCTCTTGACTGTGCAACTGTATTGGTTGTTTGTTGGAGGTGATGTGTTTCATATCTATACTATTGTTTAGTTGTTTAATTTCATAAAGTTTCTTGAGTCTTATAAAGAAATGGAGCTAAACTTCAATTATTTATGTAAATTTGCTTGAATGAGTCATCTTGATGTTGTGAGAAGTGTACATGTTCTGGGTAAACATCTCCCTCAGGTAATCTTGAATAAATGTAAAGCTTCAACTTACAGTTTTAAGTTGGCATGTAGTGTTTTAGAGTTGTTGTATAACTTAATTAAATTTCACAAATATGAAACCAAACGTTTTAGCCCAAGAAAATAGAATGTTTGTTAGGTTCTTACCTGGGCCAGCTTGAGACACGTCGAAGGTCAGCCGAGTGGGCATATGAACCGATAGAGGCAGCCTTCCACCTGGAATGTCTCCCAGTAAACGTACTCTCTCCACACACACCACATATGCTCGAAATGGAGAACCTAATAGAAGAATAAATAGAATATTACGTATTTTTTTTAGCACTCAATTTTTTTTTTTCAAATTAAAAGATTAAATCAAAACAAACATATTAATTATTTATAAATTGTTATTTATTTAGACAATTGAGTTTATAGCTATATTTTAGATTAGGAATCACCCCTTTGTGCCAGGAAAACACAAATTGTATTAATGACCAATAAAACTAAAAATAACAAAAACAGGTTCTTTAAGCTTATAACTCAAATCTCACACGAGTTCTCTTATTCATCCTTTACCCATCAGAACTAGTGTAGTGTGTAGTTCACTGAGTAGTGTAGTGTGTAAACTATGTGATTGATGCAGTGCTTTTGTAAACATTCTCTACTGATAATCTTAAAATTAGACATGAGCTAGTAGCTCGAATTTAGAGTTTTTTTTACTTTTTAAATACTTGATATAGACTCAAGATTTTTAAAAACTTCCGTCACTGATTTGATTGATGGACAACTGATCACAAAGAATCAGTTATCAAAACTTCGTGAAATAACTTACCAACATTTGAAACTAACAATTGAATTTATTTTCAAATCCTTTAAAAGTTTGTGACTAAAACTATATCCAGAATTGACAATATTGGGCAAATTTTATTAAATCGCGTTCAATCTGTAACAGAAACTACCTATGAAGCATAAAGTATAGAAAATGAAAGCCATTAATAATTTGAGACAGAATGCCAAGAAAAGTTCCATTCTGGCACCGTGAATAATTAAATAAAATAATGATTAATGTAGCTACAAATGGGGGATATGTTGATCGTGTCCACAGCAAATCTTTAAAGCTGTACGTATCCCCTGACTATTTCTCAACTTCTGCATTGTCCAAATGTCTTGAGAGAATTGTACATTACCAACTTACCAGTTATTTTGAAGATTATAAAATTTTATATAAATATCAATCTGGTTTCTGTTAGCACTATAGTACTACAACTGCACTTCTTAATGTCACTGATGACTTTCGTCAAGCTATGGACAAAAGGCATCTTACAATTTTAACTCTCTTTGATTTTTCAAAGGCCTTTGATTGTGTTTATCATTCTCTTATTTTACTAAAGCTGAAGTGCTGTGATCTCTCAGATGGTTGTGTTGACTGGGTCAGGTCCTATTTATCAGGCCATAGGCAGTGTGAGAGTACTGGGGATAGTGTGTCTGACTGGAAAACTGCCTCTCGTGGTGTACTACAGGGATCAGTATTAGGACACTATTATTTTCATTATACATAAATTATATCACAACTCAAATACAACACTCCAAAGTGTCATTTGTATACGGATGATTTACAACTTTATCATGATTTTTCTATTAATGAAACAGTCCAGACAGTTTTACTAGTAAATCAAGAAATTCAAGCCATATCAAGTTGGGCTTTAAAACATGGACTACAATTGAATGAAAATAAGACTCAGGCTTGCATTTTTATGAATATTTATATTTAATCACTGATATATCATGGATTCTAAAACAATTTTCCATCATTTATTAACTATACAGCGAATTAAATAGTGTTGGATTGTATTGCTACTTCATTTCAGTTAGGGATGGGTCGTCCCTTAAGTCGGTTCTCGGTTCTTGACAAATGAACCGGAACCGATGAGAAAATCTCGGTTCTGCGGTTCCGGTTCCAGAAAACGTAAATGTGGAGACGTTTTCTTATCAGAAATGTTTCAAGTGCAACAGAGCAATCAAATGACAATGTGCAGCCACAAGATAAACACTACAGCTATTCAAATCTGTAACTGTACAGTTGATGAATAAAGGAGTTTTGACTTGACTTGACATGTTTGTCGACAATATGCGGCCACAAGATAAACAATGTATGTTTGTCAAAAAATATCTACCCATAGAAGGCCACTTCCTTATAAGTACTGGCCATGAGATAAACAAAATATCTAAGTCAGAAAATATTCACCCCTTATCAGCAGGTGAAAGGTGACATTAATGAAAAGGAATTCACACACAAAGGCAGTGAATTAAAGCCATTCAGTTTTTGTTCAAGAGTCCAGAGTCCAGTCCTCCTTTCTGCCTGAGCTCCACCCTTGTTTATCAAGACCCTTTCTTATCACTTCCTGCCTGATAAAAAACACTTGTGGTAACATTCCATTCTGTTTACAACTCATCTAACATTCTGAAATTAATTATGCTTCTAGTTTTATATGTATTTTGAAAAATAAAAGGGTTTTATGGTGAACTTAAGATATTTATTTATTTAGGCTTTAAATAACGAAAAAACAATTCATAAAAACCCTAGGGAATTGGATTGAAAAATAAATTTTTAAGATTAATATTGTGTCAAAACTAAACAAAATAAGGCTTTAGCATTTTTATTTTAAAATAGTTAAATTTATTTTCATTTTTTTTCAAAGTTTTGAAGGATTAATGTTTTAAATTGCATTGACTTAACATTTTTATTTCTTAAATTTAAAACAAAATATATACTGTAGTTTCTAAATATATTTGTAGTATTATTGGCTGTTTAGTTTTTTATGAATGTGAGTAGCAATTACATTTTCTTAATTCAGTATTATCACCATTAAAGAAAAGAACCAATAGTTACTTTTTTAATTTTCCCTAGGCTTATAAGTTTTGTAATTTCCTCAAGGTAAATTTCACTTGCACACTAATTTGAGCAATATTTTCCATTTGGCTAAATTGTATACTTTTTAAAATTTAAAGTAATTACTTTCTTTGTGCAAAAAATGTAAACAATCATACCCTGAGAATAAATACAGGAATGCAGGAAATACAGAATAAAATATTACCTTTTCTCTAGTTATTGGAAATATTGTATGTCATTTTATAGATTTTTAGGGTGTATTATACTTCATATTGGAGAAATCGCCAAATTACTATGCACTGTTTTTACTGACTGATTCCACATAATTTGTTGATTCACTGGTGTAAAGGTATTAGAAAAATTTTCTGAGACATTCTCAAAAAGTACTCAGAACCAAGAACCGATTTCAGTAAAGAACCGAACTGGAAAAAAAAATCTAACTATTCGATTCAATTGAACTTGAATCCTAAAACTGGGAGGGAGGGAGAGAGAGGGAGAGATGTTATATAGAGTGAGACCGTCGGCGCTACCTGTGAAGACAAAATAGGAAAACCTATGCACAGAACCCATATGAGCGCAGTCTTCTTGTTTGTTTAGTAAATGGTATAAATGAGCCAAAATGGATTAATTCATTCCTTAAAATATTTGACAAAAAATATTATGGAATTTTTCAAAACAACACTTCAAAAATCTTTCAAGATTAAAAAAAGGTTTGTGGCTTCATAAGTTACACTGATATTTGTTGAATCTCAGACAAATGTATTCTTCTATATTTGATAATTGAACTGAGCTATCTCTAGTTTTTAAATTTTTATCAATGATTAACATACCTGCAATGGGCTTGCCATTGCAGCTGATCCTGATGTCATACACTCCCACTCGCATGGGTGTGTAAGTGACCTCATACTCCCCATCGTTGGCCGTCTTGGCCACAAGGCACTTGACTGAAGTGTCTCCAGGCCCATCCATTGTCACCTGTAATAATTACCGATGTATATGGTGATTATTTTGAATTAGATAAACAAACAACTAGAATTACTATTGAAATACAGAAGCACCAATCTTAAGTTTTTCACAAGATGCTTGTTAAATCATGAAGGAATGTTAGATACAAATAAGAGGTTAGGATAAGGGGCACTAGATAGGCAATAATATAATCAGGAATCATCAAACTTACCTGAGAAGATGATAAGTTCACTAACAATAGACAAGAGATAACATATAAAAAACACTATACATTACTCAAATTTTAAGTGCCATTGGCATTTTCATTAGACAAGAAGAGAAACCGAAAAATCAAATTAGTAATAAATATAAATAACAAAGTCCACTAGTACCAAGAAAGGCAAATAAAAATAAACATTCATAATTTTACTAAAAAAAAGTTATCTAGAGTAACCACTCTACCTTATGTACTTATTGCCACAATTACCAACCCTAATAAAGCCTAAAATACCAAATATATTTTTTATAAATTTTCCTGTAATTTAAAAAACTTGTTAGTATATAAAATTATTGACATGGCATATTTTATTTTACACTTAACTGTGACATGGCCTATTGTACTAATTGTACCTGATGGTAATAAAGAGAATTTTATTTGATTTGTCCCCTTTATATATAATAAAGGGGACAAAAGTAGTTCCTCCAGTTATTGTCCCATTTTTCTGACTCCTTTGTTTTCTAAACTCTTTGAAATAATAATATACAATCAAATGTGTTGTTATGTCAATCAATGTGGTGTCACATCTAATGAATGGGTTGGCTTCAGAAAGAAAAAAATCAACTACAAATGCCTAAATTTATTCACACATAAAAATGGTTCTCTTGGATTTGAGGAAAAAGACTTCGCCTACACCTCCTTCCAAGTAGCTGGGTTAAAGCCGTGGCCTATGCACCCCATTTCCCACGTGAATGCCAACTGTTGATAACTGTTTCCAAGTAGCTGGGTTAAAGCCGTGGCCTATGCACCCCATTTCCCACGTGAATGCCAACTGTTGATAACTGTTTCCAAGTAGCTGGGTTAAAGCCGTGGCCTATACACCCCATTTCCCACGTGAATGCCAACTGTTGATAACTGTTATTTTTCAACTATTGTGAAACACAATCTGTTGAGAAATTCCATACTTTTGATGTTGATTTGCTGTTGGTAGTATAGAAAATTAACTGTAGCCTACAGTACTTAACACAAAAAAAAAAATCAATGATAGAATAGAAATAGGCTTTTATATTTTTTATTGAGGCATTAATTGAATTGAGTTTATTGTGTGTTATTGTTTCAGAGTTTGGCCGTTAATGTGATAACAAATTATTTCTCCAACTTCTTCATTTAAATACTATCTATAAATTTATTTTCTTTGTAAAAGTTTAAGAGCCTCCTAGTTTGTAAAAAGTGTGATATAATATAACTTGTTATGTATATTATTCTCAAATGAAACGTGTTGTTTTTGTTCTTAATACATCACTAACATATTAAAATCTTAAAATACTCCTTTGGTAACTAAAGTCATTAGATTTATAAATTTATTAATAATTGTAAATTTCTTGGTTTTTTTAAGGGCATAACTTTTATATATTCTTTATACTTAAATATTGTCTATAATTTGATGTAAATATATGCGAAACATATACCATATAAATAGCATTTGTTTGATTTTGAGTCCATGCACTTGTTAAATTTATTATTCAATATTATCTTTTTTTCTCAATATCAGGTTTAACAATCTTTTATTATATTTATAGGATATAAATTTTTGTTGTTTTATAAATATCAAACCTTTTTTTCAATATCCATACTACATGCCTAACATCTTCTTAAGGTATAGTCTTTAACCCTCCATCAGGCGCGCCGCGGAGTGAGACTCCGCAACAAGGGAATTTTATTTTTTTTTGTGTTTGTAGCAGTTTTCCCGCAGAGGCCAGCCTGGTAGCTTCCTCTTCCACCTAGACGAGACCCTTGGATCACTCAGTAGTGTCCTTGAGACCTTCCATAGTGTCAGACGAGTGAGTTTTAGAATGCTACGCACACACGTGGAGTGAGACTCCGCACGCGCCCTATACCCTTACCCAGAAAGCGGTTACAGCATTAGGTAAGTTTATTATTTACTTTTTATTTTCAAGTGAGATATTACATATATGCTGGTTTTTTAAAGATGTATTACATACTTTATTCAGATATTATAAGTTATAATACTTTGTAACAAAATGTAACAACTTGATTAGCAATTCCAAAATATAATAACATTTATACTCATATAAACCAGGTATATTTACTAATTATTGTGTAATAATAATAAAAATAGTAATTATTATAAAATGTTGTGATTTTAAATAAGTAGAATAACATTATTATACAATTCTTCTCAAAATAAAACAATTGTCTACTAATTATAAAAGGGCCTTTTTGCAAAATTTCAGTTATGGATGTAATTTCCAGAATAATAAATTACATAATTCTATTTTATTATACTATCTGGATTTACAAAATTATTTTACAAATATTGTGCACTACTTATAAAAAGCGATTCTGCAAAATTGTAATTGTGGTGTTTTATTTGCAGAAATATGGATCCACGTGAAGAACTACGTATACAGCTTATGTTAGATGATGAAATAGGCGGTTCCGATGATAGTGATGAGGACATTGTTGAGACAGACAACTACAACTCAGAGAGCGAGGAATCAGGTGACGAAGGCAATGACAACCACGATGATGAGGACTTTCCACTTCAGCAGCCCCCACTTCAGGCAGAACCACCTCAAGAGCTCCCACTTCAGGATGATTTTCAAGGTAATACAAACGAGTTATATACTGCTAATGATGGAACTAGATGGCGAATGACTCCCCAAGAGACACAGAGACGAAGGAGGCGTCGCTGTGATTTACTTAGGCATCTGCCTGGAGTAAGAGGTGAAGCAAGAAATGCTAGAAGCCCAATTGAAGCACTATCCCTTTTTTTTACAGACAAAATGCTCGAACAGTTTGTCACATACACAAATACATATATTGCTAGCATTCGTCAAAGATTTGCCAGGCCTAGGGATGCTAATGACACAAATTTAGTAGAGTTGAAAGCTTGCTTAGGACTGTTGTTTCTTGGAGGAGTCATGAAGGTTTCTCATACTAGACTTGAGGACCTGTGGTACACAGACGGAACAGGAATTGAGTACTTTAGACTTACAATGAATATAAAACGCTTTAAGTTTCTCTTGCAGTGCTTGAGGTTTGATGATCTAAGAACCAGAGCTGAACGAAAAGTGTCAGATAAACTTGCAGCAGTTAGATACTTAGTTGTTACAGCTTCAACGATAAATGTAAGAAACACTACAGTTTGTCAGAAACTGTAACTATTGATGAGATGTTAGAAACCTTTAGGGGTCGATGTAGTTTTCGTCAATATTTACCAAACAAACCAGGTAAATATGGAATTAAAATTTTTGCAATGACTGATGCCAAGACCTATTACACAAATAATGTCGAAATATACTGTGGTACACAACCGGATGGGCCATATAAGTGTAGCAATAAGGCAGAAGATGTTGTGAAACGACTTGTAGTGCCAATCAAAGACAGTGGGCGCAATGTAACTTGCGACAACTGGTTTGTATCAATCCCTTTGGTCAATGAACTCCTACATGACTATAACCTGACATTAGTAGGAACTATACGGAAAAATTGCAAAGGAATACCAGCCTTCATGAAAGTTGCAAAAGGTCGAGGCTCAATCATATTTGCATACAGAAAAGACGTTACTTTAGTATCCTTCAAGCCAAAGACAAATAAAATTGTCTTAGCCATTTCAAGCCTCCATCATGAGTGCAGTTCTATCGAAGAAGTTGGGGATAAATACAAACCTTCTATAATCACGTTCTACAATTGTAGTAAATCAGGAATTGACAAAGTCGACGAAATGAAGGCGGCTTACTCTACAGCTAGGATCACTCGACGATGGACACTTGTGGTTTTTTTTGCTTTCTTGAACATTGCTGCAATTAATGCTTTTCAGATTTTTTTGAGTTACACAGAGTCGAATTTGCAGAGGAACATATTTATAAAACAACTCTCCAAACAACTCATAGATGACTATGTGAGGATGAGAGTCCTCAACACAAAACTTCCCACAACAATCCGTCTCCGCTTGAGAGAAATGTTGGACATTCCACAAGCCGAGGGACAACAAAGGCCAGAAGAAGAAGAGAGGACGCATGGACGTTGTAGTTTCTGCGACAGAAAGAAAAACAGACCTACTCGTTTCAAATGTAAGGGTTGTCACAAATATGTCTGCATGGGGCACATTGTTGGGTATGTGTGTGAGGAATGCAACAACAAAATTCAAGTGGTTGAACTAGAACAACATTCTGATGACGAGTAAACCTATCAACTTACTTCTGTACTTGCAAAATGAATCAGAAAATATTTTTAAAACAATACTTGTAAATATGTAAATACACCATTTTAGTTTCTGCTTACCACATAATTATATAATGTAAAATAAAATAAGTTCATTACCTATTTGTGTTTTTTTTTCATGTTCTTAGTTATATTCTCATATATATATATATGTGTGTATATATATATATATATATATATATATATATATATATATATGTATAAGTAAATCTATAAACTCTATGTGTACATGCATATTTTGATGTTATATAACATATGTATAATCATTTAGCAATGAAATACATAATGCGGAGTGAGACTCCGCACGTGCCTGATGGTGAAATAGTCTTCTTGCACCTGACGGAGGGTTAAACAGAATAAAACTTCAACGCCAATAAAAATTCTTTCTATTTATAAAGGACAATAATAACTATAAATTTAATATTAATCTTTATGCCTTCTTAAACATTTATATTCTCACCTACATACATAAATTTTTGTATATATATATATATATATATATATATATATATACATACATACATTTATATTTTATCATTTTATGCCATATTTGTAAATTTACATTTTTTGTTTGATTTATCAATTTGTTAAATTGATATTTATATTTAAAAAATATATATTTAAAGTTAAATTTATATTTTGTAAAGTGAGGGCATGAGGTTACTCTTAACGGTTAGTACTCAATTTATTGCAGATTTGTATGTGTATACATATTTTCATGTGTTTGTTTTTATATACATCTATCATATGTTGTATCCATGCTAATTTATACGTGACAATGTCAGTGTATACACCTCCAAATTAAGAAGGAACAATATTATATTGGTGGGCGGGGGGGGGGGGGTTGAGCGGTGTGGTTGTCATGTTGAACAGCTGTGACGATGAAAACAGATATCTAACAGTAGAATGCAAGGTTTATGAGAACTGTTTGGATCTGCCCAGATTGTTTTTCCAAGATATTGAGCCTCATTTGGGGATACTAAAGTTATTTCATCTTAATATAAGAAGCTACACTAAAAATGTTGATGAATTATTGGTTTATTTAAACGCAATTAAAGTTAAGTTCGATTTTATTGTTTTGACGGAGGCGTGGTTGAGTGAGGGGTTTTATGGTGTTGACATTGAGGGTTACGGCCTGGTGCGGACTTCAAATAGGAAAACTTGCAACGACGGGGTGGTAGTATATGTTAATAAGTGCCTTTCAGCTATTTCTCGCGAGGTAACCATTGGGTATGTGTACGGACTTTCACTAGACTTTTCTATACACGGGAAATTATTTAACATACTAGCATTGCACATGATAGTCAAATTGATAATTTTCTAAACTCTCTTAAACAATACTACGAGAATGTAAATAAAAATAAGTTATACATTTACGTTGGAGACATAAATATTAATATTCTTCATACTTCACACATTACAGATTGTTATTTGAACACAATGTTTGATGCAGGATTAGTAAGTTGTATTAATTCTGTAACTCGAGATACTGATGAAATTAAGTCCTGCATAGATAATATATTTGTAAAAAACAATAATTGGGATGAGGTAAAGACTGCTGTTGTCCAAACGCACATTACAGATCACTACAGCACCGCACTTGCATCACTTCACACACCAACTATGACAATACTAAGACCAATACTAAAGCCACATGGTTTGATAAGACTGAGTTTTCACATTTAATTAGCAAGCAATCATGGGCTCCCGTGACTATTATTGAAGACATGAATGATTGCACTGCGGAATTCTATACTATATTAAATAAATGTATGGATAAATCAAAAAAATAAAAATGTTTGAAAATCCTAGATTTACTAGAATTAAACCTTGGATAACAAGGGGAATAATTTGTAGTATTAGAAAACGAGATAAATTAAGTAAGCTTTTAAAACAACAACCATTTAATATTATATTAAGAACACAATTTTGTAAATATAGAAACAATTTAAATAATATAATCAAAACAGCGAAAACTAACTACTACAGAGACCGAATTAATGAACATCGCAACAATCCGAAAGAATCCTGGAAAATATTAAAAAAATTGTCTGGTAGAAAAAAAAAATAAAGATGCGTTTTCAATAAAGAAATATATGAACAATCCAAATATTGCACTATCAGAAGTCGCTTTACAAGAAGTATCCAATGATTTAAATTCCTATTTCTCTGAGGTAGGAAAAAATTTGGCCGAGAAAATAAAACCATGTGGCGATACTATATTCAATAACGATAACATAGCTAACACGAACTTTGTTTTAGACACAGTAACTGAACAGGATGTGTTGCAGCAAGTTAACAGTTTAAGGGGTGGGTCTGCACCTGGATGCGACGGCATTTCTGCGTCCCTTCTCAAGAGTAACATTGTCTTCTTAATTACCCCATTACTGCAAATTATTAATCAGAGCTTTAGTTTAGGTGTTTTCCAGATTTATTTAAAATGGCAAAAGTGATACCACTATATAAATGAAATGTAGTGAATATAAATGAAACACTTTATCAATTGTAGTTGCAGGAGAATCCGCTAGAGTTCAGGAGAATATTGAATAGTATTTCTAAATAACTGTTTGTGTGATCTGAAAGTCGGATGTAGTCGTAATGGGAGGAGGGAGTGGTTTTGTCAGCTATGGCACGCCCAACTGCCAGTCTGAAATTACCCATTACGTATGAAACGGATATATCCTTGACTCGTAATTTTAGTTTGTGGTGGAGTTTTGCTAGTGTTGTATAGTTTTATTATCGTTCATGTACGTGTCTTACATCAATTAGTTACGATTTATTGTTTTTTTATTGTTTG